>QEOT01001764.1:0-29960 GCA_003123785.1 Pterocarya stenoptera
GGTCAAAATATGTTGATACTAATAAATAGAGGCTTCAACCTTTCGGGATTTCAGTACTGCTTTTAATTCCAGTTCTGTAAGATGTTATTTATGACTTTTGCTTTTCGTGAACAGATATCTGTGTTAAGCAGCTTGCTAATTAATTAAATAAATAAAGCAGTATTAATTATTGTCTGTTTCTTTGTTTATGGGAATAATCTTAATACAATACTATACATCAGCCATTATTCATCTTGAGCGGTTACTTTGGAGGGATCCAACAAGTATCATTTTTCAACATATATTGTTGGGGGTGTAAATGACCAGTGAGTCCAACTCATAAAATTCATAAAAAGAAGAAAAGTGATACAACTATAAATACATCACGTAAAAATAAATCCATAATTTGAGCTTCACATAGTACGTTATATATATTTTTTGATAAAAATAATTTTATAATATAACGTATCAAATCAAATTATTTTATGAGTTTTTTTTAATAAAATTTTTATCTGACTAAACCATTTTTGCATTGAAAAATAAACATTCAGTCCTATGTGTTACGAACTAAGCACTTCGATCTTACGATTTTAGATGTGATTGACAAACATCTATTAGCGTTAATACTCAAGGGAATGCCACTAGAAATGGAGACTCCACAAAGTCTGGATAAGTTGGTTTCTTGCCATGAACGAGATAAGTTCGGGCTCGTTTGGAGAGCAAGAGCAAGAGCAAGAGCAAGAGCAAGAGCGAGCGAGCGTGAGATGAAATGTAAATTTTATGAATAGTAGTAAGATAGTTTGTGAATAGTAGTAATATAATTTAAATTAAATATTTTTAAAATTTTGAGAAATAAGAGAAAAAAAGTTAAATAAAAAATATTATAAAATTAAAATATAGCTCTATAATATTATTTTTGTTTAGAGATTTAAAAAAATTAAATAATTTTTTTATTTAAATAGTTAAAAAATTGTAATAATTAGATTGAAAAAGTTGCAATGATTAGTTTGAAAATTTTATATTTCAATTATATTTAAAAATAAGATAAGATTAAATAAAATGAGATTATATAAGAATTTTATGTCACATCTCAGGATCCAAAGAATTTTATGTAATAATCTCATGATCAGTATCCCTGACCCTTCGACATTCGACAAACTTCTATACATGAATTTTTTTTTTTTTCTTTTTAAAAATCAATTGCAGGAAGAGATCTAATTTATCGGTCTAACCTTCATCAATACTTATATATTTATATAATGCAACAAAGATATTATATATATAGTTGGTTAGCTTTGAATGTTGCGATGAGAATTTTTAATTTGAGATGAAAATTAAAAATTAAATAAAATATTATTTTTTAATATTATTATTATTTTAAAATTTGAAAAAGTTGAATTGTTTGTTATATTTTATATAAAAATTTGAAAAATTTGTAATGATGAGATGAGATAAAAATTTGAATTTGAAAAAACTTTCAAATCTAACTGATTAAAAATTAGTCTCAACTCAACTCATCTTATTATTATAATTTTTCTAAATTTCTATATAAAATATAATAAATAATTTAATTTTTTTAAATCTTAAAATAATAATAATATTAAAAAATAATATTTTATTTAATTTATTTAAAATTATTTCAATTCATCTTAATTCTATCTTTAAATTTAAACAGGACCGTGTAAAGACTTCTCTTATCATGTGCTTTATACAAAAAAGTAGCAGCGTGTTTATTGGTTACTTGCATGCTAATGATTTCCATTATTTCTGTCACGAGAAACACAAACTGACAAAGTCTTCCTAGAAAGGTGGGTATAAAGTGCCAAATCAAATCAAGTCATTTAATTTATTTTTATAAAATCTTCCTCTGAGTAAACCATTTCTCCATTGATGAAAAATAACCATTCAGTCCTATGTGTTAGGAACTAAGCACTTCATCGATCTAACGATTTTAGATCTGATACACAAACATCTATTAGCGTTACTCAAGGGAATGCCTTTAGAAATGGAGACTCCACAGAGTCTTAAAACTCCATCCATGCATTGGGTTTCTTTCCATGTACGAGAAAAGTTGACTTGCCTAACAATCGTTCGAATAGAAAAACGATCTCATCTCATCTCATTTCATTTTATCATTAAAATTTTTCTAAGTTTTTAAAATTTAAAACAATTTTCTCATCTCACTTCAATTTATCTCATCTCATCATTATAATTTTTTTAAATTTTTATATAAAATATAATAAATAATTTATTTTTTTAAATATTAAAATAATAATAATATTTTACTCAACTTATCTCTGAATTTAAAAATAATTAATAATCTCATGATCGGTATCCTTGACCCTTCGACATTCGACAAACTTCTATGATTTATTTTTTTTCTTTTATTTATTTTTTTATTTTGCAGGAAGAGATCTACATCGGTCTAACCTTCATCATTACGTATATATTTTTATAATGCAAGAAAGATATTATATAGTCTGAGTGTAAAGACTTCTCACATGTGCTTGATTATAAAAAAAGTAGGCAGCGTGTTTATTGGGCTAGTTGCAAATGATTTCCATTATTTGTGTCACAAGAAACACAAAATGCCAAAAGTCTGGCTAGGAAGGTGGGTATAAAGCATTATTTGATTTGATTTTTTTGACATAGCGTCCTTCATGATCACGTGAATGCATGTGTATATCTATGGCATTGGCGTAGGCTCTTAGCTAGTCTTTAATATCTTTTCATGGTGACGTTACAAGGTTAGAAAATTCAGAATTAATGTGATTGATAATCATAAACTTGTCCGCTTGTAACATAAGACAATAGTTTCATTTTTTTTCATAAACAGGTAACGTAAAGGAATTGAAAGGACACGATAATAAAACAGAACTACTACTCCATGCTGTGTCGACTGCCGACTAATAAGACAAATAAATAAATAAATAAACAAAAACATTAAACATGATTAAATCGAAATACTAGAGTTCTCAATCAATTAGCGTAGGTACAACTTGAGAATCAAAAATGAAAATATTTTAACAATAAAATGATTATATAAAAGTAAATCTACAAATTGATGTTGTTTGATATATTACGTTAGATTGTAAATTTATTTTTGTTATAAAGTATATTTAACAGATTCCATGAAACTATATCAATTTATGAATTTATTTTGTATACTCTGTTTGTGTATATAGCAGTTCTTAATATCAATCAGATGTAAACATCACTAAACATCTAAACAATGAGATAGATGATAGTTCTCCCTAAAACGCCTCGAGAGGCATACGACTTTTTCAAATTCTAATTAAGGAGTACTACGTACACGTCTTTAGGTTAGGTTTGGATCACATTTCAAATACAAAATTCTCATCTCATCTCATAATTACAACTTTTTCAAATTTCAACATAAAATATATTAAACAATTCAACTTTTTTAAATCTTAATTCACTTTTTTTTTTTAATTTTAAAACAATAATAATATTAAAAAATAAATTTTATTCAATTTTTAACTTTCATCTCAAACTAAAAATTCTCATCTCAACATCTAAAATAATAATTGGCTTGTCAACAATGTCATAATCCATTGATTTGTAATTTAATTGATGTCTTCATTTTATATTAATAAAAGTATGAAAAAAAAGTGTCGAGTCTGAATTTTAAGATTATGTTTGGGAGGTGAGATGAAAATTTTGTGTTTTGTTTTAAAGTTTAAAATATTATTTTTTAATTTAAAGATTTGAAAAAATTAAATTGAAATTTGAAAAAGTTGTATTGAGATTTGAAAAAGTTGAATTATTTATTATATTTTATATAAAAATTTGAAAAAGTAGTAATGATAAGATGAGATGAGATGAAAATTTTAAATAAGATAAAACATCCAAGCATAATCTAAATCTTACATAAGTCTCCTCTTTGTAGAAAAAAAGAGAGAGACATCATTAATATATTCAATGCGGGTGACGTATACATTCCACCAAAATTACAATAGGATGGAGATAATAAAAAGAATGCATGTCTTAATATATTCCTTTTATTGTATATTAATAGGAATATACAATAAAGGGATATGATAACAATAACCTTACACCCCTCATAAAACTTCAACGGTCCTGAATTTATGCATTTGTATTTGAGTAAGTAGCATTGGCGATTCAATATAAATATAAATTGAAGCTTGGGATGAAATTTAAGTGAGTCATTTATATTTATAATATAATAAAATATAAATTATTATATGAAATCTTTTCAAGATTTTAAATAAAATGAGATTTTATTTAAAATCTTTAAATACAATTTTTGTGAATTTATATTTGCAATAACTTAAAATGAGGTTTTAATATAAATTTTGTGCCTCAATTTAGCAAGATCTTAAAAAAAATATTTAAAATATAAATAATTTATAAAAAAAATTCATTGTACAAAAGATTAAATTTAGTATTATGAGACCTTGCACACATTGAAAACTATAAAATTATTTAAAATTTTATTTAATAAAATGGTTTTTATTTTTATTTTTTTAAAAAAATTAAAAAAATATCTCATTTTTATTTTTGTAGAGTAGGGGCCTTAAGCAATGGCCTTACCATTAAGCCGGCCTGATAAATAGTATATACAGTTTTATAATATGCAGTTCCAGCATATTTCGTTGTTCTCTCAATGCTTAGCTCCATAGGCTATAAAAATTTGGAAAATGTATTCAATATTTGCTAAAACTCAACAATTTGCTTTCAGTTTTTTTTTTTTTTAATAAAAATCTAGAGTTTTTCTTTAAAGAGTTTGATCCTAAAAATTTTAAAAGCCATAAATATTGTTTTCTAAAAATCACATATATATATGGAATAAAAATCATATAAAAGAAAGCCAACGTATGTGACTTAGCTCTTTGTCGAAAATCAAACCAAATCACATCAATTATATTTTCATTTAATTATTATTATTTTATATTTTCAAAACTGTCTCATGGTCCTATTCTTGGTAAACACACGCAAACAGCTCAGCACATTCTATTATTATTATTATTATTATTTATTAATTTATATGAATCTTTGCTGAAAACTATGCCCACTACTTATAAGAATAATTATTATTATCTTTTGGTTTTTTTTATCTGTCACATATAAATTAATCAAGATATGGTCCATATCCGTGAGGTTACATTAATCAAGGTATACATATATATATATATAATCAATGATGTAAGGTTGGTGTTTGTGGCCCTAAGACACCATGCATACGTTTCACTGTTTAGGACAACCTGGGTCGCACCCCCTCCAACCGTATCCAAATTGACGCTTAAGCCGGGCCCCAGTGCACTTCCCCGTAAAAAGCACAACAAAATCCTGCTACGCTCCGCTCCACTGCACAATCCCCACCAACTCATAAATTCTTCCTCTAATATTATCATACAGTTCAATCGTGCAGCTCTTTTAAAAAATAAAAATAAAAAATAAATAAAAAATTAATATGTCCACTCAATTTATCATTTTAATATGATACTTAATGTATTTTAATTTTTTTTTAATTTTTTTCTTTATTTAATAGTTAAAAAAATAATTATTAATGTATTGATATATTTATTTATATTATTTTAAAATAATAAAAAAATATAAATAAAAAAACTAGAAAAAATAAAAAGAAAATTTTGAATTAGCGGTAAAATGGAACGGTGCACTCTAAGCGGCAGAGTAGCACTGTTCTAAAAAAAATTAGAGCTTATTATTAATTTTTTTTTAATGTAAATTTTAGATTTATCAACTTTATTTTAAAGAGAATATATGAGATTACATACTCTAAGATGATTGAATATATCAATTTTATACCAGCTTATGATCAAATTAGGTCCTCGTGGTTTTCGTAAGAAANTAATCAATGATGTAAGGTTGGTGTTTGTGGCCCTAAGACACCATGCATACGTTTCACTGTTTAGGACAACCTGGGTCGCACCCCCTCCAACCGTATCCAAATTGACGCTTAAGCCGGGCCCCAGTGCACTTCCCCGTAAAAAGCACAACAAAATCCTGCTACGCTCCGCTCCACTGCACAATCCCCACCAACTCATAAATTCTTCCTCTAATATTATCATACAGTTCAATCGTGCAGCTCTTTTAAAAAATAAAAATAAAAAATAAATAAAAAATTAATATGTCCACTCAATTTATCATTTTAATATGATACTTAATGTATTTTAATTTTTTTTTAATTTTTTTCTTTATTTAATAGTTAAAAAAATAATTATTAATGTATTGATATATTTATTTATATTATTTTAAAATAATAAAAAAATATAAATAAAAAAACTAGAAAAAATAAAAAGAAAATTTTGAATTAGCGGTAAAATGGAACGGTGCACTCTAAGCGGCAGAGTAGCACTGTTCTAAAAAAAATTAGAGCTTATTATTAATTTTTTTTTAATGTAAATTTTAGATTTATCAACTTTATTTTAAAGAGAATATATGAGATTACATACTCTAAGATGATTGAATATATCAATTTTATACCAGCTTATGATCAAATTAGGTCCTCGTGGTTTTCGTAAGAAAATAACACGTGAATTAAGGATGTCCATAATCAATACTTGTGATAAATACTCTTTACTTTTTAGTTAACCATAGTCCATAGCCTGATGGAACGTTTTGGTGAAGGCTAGGGAGTCCTATTTGGACTCCCCTATTTTTTTGCCCAATTGGGTATTTTAATTTAATTTTAGTTTTATTTTTATATAGTGATTAAAAAAATATTATTTAATAATATTATGAATTTTTTTATTTTTTTAAAAATATTTTAAAGTGCTGAAAAAATGATGTGAAAAAAATAAATTTTAAAGAATTTTTTATTTTTTTTTACATGAAACTCTTTAAATATTTAAAAAAAATTAAAATATTATTAAATAATATTTTCTTAAACACTAAATAAATAAATAAAACCAAACAAAAAATTAAAAAGCTCAGTTGGTCAAAAAAATAGGGAGCCCAAATCGAGCTCCTTATCATTTTTCTTTGGTGAATATTCTCTCACTCATATCACTAAAAATAATAATAAATATATTACTAGAAATGATATTTGTTCTCCCAAAATTACCGTTTGGATATTTTAATTTTTTTTTAATGATTAAGAAAGTAACTATTAGTGAGTTGTATATTTTTTTCTTAATAATTAAGGATATTTACAAATATTTAAAAAAAATAAAAATAAAATTGAAATGCATTGAGTGCACACCAACGGCACCAACTGGAAGGCCCTAGCATTGTCCTATATTGTTATTAAAAAGGGGACGTTGTCCTATTGTTGATCACTCTCAACATGAATTACATAAATTGATTTAAGTCAACCTATAAAAAAGATCAGGAGTGATTAGGTTAGATTTAAATAAAGACAGCCTTTTGTATAATATAATGCTAAAATATCTTAAATGTCGCAGTTTTTAGGATTCACCTAATAAAGTCTTGGATTCGATAAGTAATTATTGTTCTTATTATTTGAAAATTCCAACTAAGTTAGATTGCTTAGTTCTAGCTATCGGCCCAAATTCAAAAAGAAGAAAAAAGTTCTGCCAATTGGCCCACATCGTTATCGATTGTTTAAATATATGATCCCTTTGAGCTTGTTTTTTGAATAATTGAATACCCTACTTACTTGGACTAAAGCTATCTAACCTAGTACTTTTTAAACATCTAACCTAATTCTTTTTAAACATCTAGTAAACTGTCTCCAACGGATCAAGATGCTTTAAACTCATTGAAGTTATTGTTCAAACTAAATAAGTGTAATATCTATAAAAGATTTTGATAACATCCTGGTTATAAATTGATGTAGCTTGATATAAGATGTAAAATATATTTCATAATAAAAAGAGTTTTACAATCTAATATACCGCATCAAGATATATCAGTTTGAAAAAAAGTAGACATATGAAGTGCATCATATAATATTTATTTAAATGTTATGATTAACTATATATATATAAGTAATACTAAATATAGTTTTAGAGTGTGCAGGTCCTGCACACTTTCTTTGAAAAAAAGTGGAATTCACCATTAAAAAAATAGTTCTTCACGTGGATTCCAGATTTACTCACTTTTTTCAAAGGAAGTGTGCCAAACTTGTAATCCTAAGACTGCAAATATCATTTCACACACACACAGATATATATATATTTATCCACCTCTATCTCATTTTATGCTATAAGATTTAGGAAGGAATTTATTGTACATGAACTAATCTTTTTTTGGCAATAGTTGTTGATGATTACTATATCTTCATTTAAAAGAACAAGATTGTAACATTGTCACTTACGATATATTCAACGGACATTAGTTAAGGAACAACTATCTTTAACTTTGATCTAGTCTCCAAGATGTGTTGCTGAACAAAGTAGTCTTCTTTCGACCACTCCCTTGTGAGTTGGTAGAGAAGAAGTTTTTCAGTCTGTGCCTATTCATTGGAGTAAGGGAACATAGTCATTGTTTCACCTTCATGGAGACAACAGAGGAGGATGGAAGAATTGGAAGAGATCTGTGAATGACTTCATTTGAATGAAGAATACTCCCATTGATCTCAACCTCAAACATGGAGGAGATGAGCAAAAGAGGGGGATGGAGTCTAGTAGACAAGATTTGTTCAGAGCACACTATTGGGAAGGGAGTTGTTTGAACGACCATGGAAAAAACTTGGAAGGTTATCAAACCAATTATGTTCCACAAAATTCGCCCAAACTGTACCATCATCACCTTTGCCACCCTAAGGGACAAACACCGTGTGCTAGCAATAGAATTTGTTAAAATTTTATCATGAATTCTTTTGGGTTCAAATGCACTATCTCCTCGCTTGTATGAATCACCAAATAGGGGAATTGATTGGAGTCTCGATTGGCAAAGTACAAGAGGTGGATGTTTAAGAAGATGGTGTGGGCTGTGGAAGTTGTCTGCGAGTGAAGATTGCATGTGATCTAATAAAGGTTATCACTCGAGGAAGGACTATGAACCTTCAAGGTCGAAGCATGTGGGTGCCTCTATCATATGAGAAACTACCAAGAATGTGTCTCAAGTGTGGACAAATTGTGCATCACAATCAGGGATATATGAGCTCTATCTCTAGTAATGGTAAGAGTAGTGGGAAGGGAAGCCAATTTGGCCCATGGATGAGGGTTGTGTTGAACATACATAAAACATCAGTGGTAGGCCCAAAGAAGTTTGGGGATGATTCTGTAGTACAAATTATATAGATATATAGAAGTATCACTGTGAAAATGATAATTCTACCAATTTGCAAACAATGCTGGCAAGGATGGTGACGCCATGAGCAGGGAAGGATTATGGTTGAAGGTGAGAATCAAGGAGGTCCAATGGGTGTTGAGGAGAACATGAAGGGGATGGCGACGATAGGGGAATAAATAGGTTTTTCAACCATCGCAGTTGCCTTAGAGGGAATCAAGGAGAACTTATCGGTTTCCCAACAAATGAAGGAGCCTTGCAACTCAAATTGTAGTGGAAATCCTTGTGAGGCTGCAAGTTCTGGACTAGGCCAAGACTTTAAAAGCCCACATGGCCTTATAAAGGCCTATGGGCGCGAAGGTTATGAAATCTCCCAATCAACCCATCCCTGCTAGTAAAGATACTGAAGAAAGAGTTAAGGTACACAACAAAATCATCAATAATACGATAAATAAGCCCATGACCAGGGGCAACTAGAAGATAAGAGCTCATGAAAGAAACATCCCAGGTGAGTTGATGCTCAGTTCTCATGTTCATAAACGTGATTTTGTAAGTGGGGAAGATGAAATTGCTTTGGGTGGAAGGGCAAAAGAAGTTAGAAATGGAAATGAGGAGGGAGTAGTGTTGAATGACTTAGTAGAGGTAGTGGCTCTTAGGCAACACGCCTTCCAATGATTCTAATAAGTTAGAACTGTCGAGATCTTGGGAACTCTCGGATAGCTCAAGTCCTTTGCCTTTTGGTATGGAAAATGAAACCCAAAATTGTGTTCTTGATAGAAACTTTGCTTAATTCAGTGAAGTTCGAAAGCTTAAAACGGAAATTGGGGCTTGGTGGATGTTGTAGAACCTATAGGAAGAAGAGGAGGACTGGCTTTGTTGTGGATGTGTGAAGTTGACTTGGAAATACATAATTTTTCTTAGTCCCACATTAATGCATGGATCACAGAAAAAGATACTAAAGGTAAAATGGCTCCTTACTGAGTTCTATGGTCATCATGAGGCTAGCAAAAGGAAAGAATCGTGGGACCTTATGGCTAGATTAAAATTGATGGATCAATCAGCATGGTGTGTGATCGCTGATTTTAATGAAATTACTTATCAATTTGAGAAGCAAGAAGGTAGACAAAGGATGGCAAATCAAACAGATCATTTGAGAGGTGCTCTTGAAGCCAATGCTGATATGATCTGGGTTATAAAGGGAACAATTCACATGGAGTAATAAGCACACTGATGACACCTTTACCAAATAGAGGCTTGACAAGGTTGTGGCAAATATTCATTGGACCTCTCTATTTAAGTAAGTCCTGGTGGATGGATTGACAACAAGAAGTTCAAACCACAAACCCATATTGTTATCCATTGATGTCACTCACCACGATTCAAAAAGAAGTAGAACTTATTCAAATTTGAAGCTGGTTGGATAAAAGATGAAGGTTGTGAGTAGGTTGTAGAGAAGGAATGGTTAGCAAGGGTTCCCACTTCTGAACCTATGGTGAGGGTCCATAATTCACTCAAATCGTGAAGTAGGGCTCTTATTGGGTGGAGCTAAGAGAAAATCATAGACAGTGAGAAAGAGATTGGAAGTAAGAATGAAATAATTAGAATGTTACAAGATGTAGAAGGTCACCATAATACTTAGAAGATTAAACAACTTAGAGGGATGTGAGAGTGTTACTAGAATAACATCTTAAGTGGAAGCATAAGGGTAAGAGAAATTGGTACCAATAAGGGGACAAAAACACAAAATTTGTTGATGCCTGTGCTTCTCATAGAAGGAGAAAGAACTAGATCAAGCATGCAACTGGTTCTCACTCTAGATTAAGGATGGAGCAAGATCATAGTGATGATGCTTTTAATGAGCATTATGAAGAAGTTTTTAAATCTGCTGCACCCCTGAAGATATAATTGAAACTTGTTTGCAATCCATGGAAGCTTGGGTGATAGAGGAGATGAATGAGAGCCTTTAAAGGGAGTTTACTAGAGAAGAATTTGAGGAAGCCTTGCATAAAATAGGTCCTTTAAAATCACCAAGGCCTGGTGGTTTTGGAGCCTATTTTTTCTAGTCTTATTGGATTACTGTTGGAGATGAAGTTTGTACTTCTATCCTCTACTTTTTAAAAGGTGGAGGTATGGAACAAGTTTTGAAATTTACTTCTATTGCTTTAATTGCTAAAGTTAAGGATCTGAGGATAGTTAGTGAGTATAGACCTATTAGCCTGTATAATGTATTGTCCAAGATTATTGCAAAAACTCTAGCAAACAATTTAAAACATGTGCTCCCAGCCATTATCTTGAGCAATTAGAGTGTCTTTATACTTGGGAGACTTATATCTGATAACATAATGGTGGGCTCACTTAGAGACAACAATGAAGAAGCTGGATTTGGTGCAAGATGGGTTGCCTTAATCATGGAATGTGTCACAATAGTCACTTACTTAGTCTTTAATGATCAACCTAGTAATATTATTAAGCCTTCTAAGGGTCTAAGACAAGAAAGCCCTTTGTCCCCATATATTTTTTTATTTTGTGCAGAAAGCACCTTGATCAATCAGCTTGAGAATAAAGGTGAGATGAGGGGAGTGACTGTGGCTAGGGGAGGGACTAGAATTACCCATCTTCTATTTGCAGATGATTGTATTATGTTTGGAAGGGATAGTTTGGTTGAATGAAGGAGGATTCAACTTATTCTTGAGAAATATGAACTTGCATCATGGCATCATGCTAGTGCCTGAACAACTAAAAAATTCAATCTTTTTTAGCTTAAATACTAGTGAAATTGAGAAAAATCAAATTCTAAGGAAAGCTGGTGCAAGAACCAACAATAGCTATGAAAAATATTTGGGGCTGCCTATCATGTTGGCAAGATCTAAATATAACACTTTTAGGAGTATAAATGATTTAATGTGGTAGAAAATTCATAATTGGAAGAATCAATTTCTGTCTCCATCTAGTAAGGAAATTCTTTTTTTGGTTGTGATACAATCAATTCCTACTTATCACATGAGTGTCTTCAAAGTTCAAACTATCTAAAAAGCTATGCAAAGAAATCATTGCTATGATGGTAGAATCAGGTGGGGACATAAGCAAAATGACAATAAGATTCAATGGAGAAGTTGGTGTAAGATTGGGAGCCAAAAGCAAGTGGAGGGCTGGGGTTTAGAGACATAGAGAGTTTTATCCAGGCCATTATAAACAATGTTGGAGAATATTGACAAACCCAAGTTCCTTGACTGCAAAAGTCTTGAAGGAAAAATATTTCAAGCAGACTGATTTTCTTAAGGCTCGCTTAGGTTATGGTCCTTCAATGGTTTATACGAGCTTATGAGGATCTTTGGATATGCTTAAAGGACTTGTTTGGAGAGTATGGAATGGACATGAAATTAACATTTAGGGAGATAAGTGGGTTCCAAAGCCCTTAACCTTTGTATTCAATCTTTAGTGAAGAGTTTTAAGAATTATATAGAAGTAAATGAACTCATTAATGGAGCAAGACATATCTGGAAAGAAGATGCTATCAAAGAGATATTGGAAAGTGAAAGGCAGGTTAAGATATTTTTCTGGAAAGCTATCCATGATAGCCTTCCTACATATGGATAGCTTTCCAGACAAAGAAGNTCTAAATATAACACTTTTAGGAGTATAAATGATTTAATGTGGTAGAAAATTCATAATTGGAAGAATCAATTTCTGTCTCCATCTAGTAAGGAAATTCTTTTTTTGGTTGTGATACAATCAATTCCTACTTATCACATGAGTGTCTTCAAAGTTCAAACTATCTAAAAAGCTATGCAAAGAAATCATTGCTATGATGGTAGAATCAGGTGGGGACATAAGCAAAATGACAATAAGATTCAATGGAGAAGTTGGTGTAAGATTGGGAGCCAAAAGCAAGTGGAGGGCTGGGGTTTAGAGACATAGAGTGTTTTATCCAGGCCATTATAAACAATGTTGGAGAATATTGACAAACCCAAGTTCCTTGACTGCAAAAGTCTTGAAGGAAAAATATTTCAAGCAGACTGATTTTCTTAAGGCTCGCTTAGGTTATGGTCCTTCAATAGTTTATACGAGCTTATGAGGATCTTTGGATATGCTTAAAGGACTTGTTTGGAGAGTATGGAATGGACATGAAATTAACATTTAGGGAGATAAGTGGGTTCCAAATCCCTTAACCTTTGTATTCAATCTTTAGTGAAGAGTTTTAAGAATTATATAGAAGTAAATGAACTCATTAATGGAGCAAGACATATCTGGAAAGAAGATGCTATCAAAGAGATATTGGAAAGTGAAAGGCAGGTTAAGATATTTTTCTGGAAAGCTATCCATGATAGCCTTCCTACATATGGATAGCTTTCCAGACAAAGAAGGACCTGCCTTAAAGGAAAATCAGTGATAATCCTTTCTGTCCTATTTGTGAAAGAGATGATGAAACCATATTTCAGACTTTATGGAGTTGTGCAGCAGCCACTAATGTCTGGGTTGATCCTTAAAATTCCTATTCAAAGTGGTTCAGTAGTGAAGGTGATCTTTTGGCTGTTTGGGAGGAGTTGGTTATGGATTTAGAGCAAAATGAGATATAGTTGGTAGCATCAATAATGAGACAAAGTTGGCTTAGAAGAAACAACTTCATCTTTGAGAAGTTGTTTGCTAATCCAAGAGTGGTTATGAAACAAGCTAAGGAAAGAGCCTAGAAGATTTCCAACAAGCTTAAGGCATTATAGATTTGGTACAAGCTTATGGAGGAGAGATTAGGTATATGAAAAGTTGGAAAAAAATTGAAGGTAGCTTTGTAAAAGTCAATTGGGATGAGCTTTTGACTTAAAGAACAAGAGGATGGGGGTTTGGAATTGTCATTAGAGACTCAGAGGGTGAGATTCTAGTTTCTCTTTACATGAACAATAGGAAAGTGTCCCAACCTATTGTAGCCAAAATTTAGACATTGTGGAATGTCCAAATTAGGTTAGAAAAGTTTTATTTGGACACTTGAAAAGATCTTAGTCACACTTAGTGAATAGTATTGGACACTTGGCACCAAGAGGAATCATGAGATGAGAAATGTGAAGGAAATCAAGTTTTGTGGTCAAGCAACCTAAGCCAAAATCCTATTTCATCCAACCATCAATTTTGTGAGAAACCAAATAGGGTTTCAACCCTAGAGAAGTCCTAAACACTTGGAATCTAATTAAAACCCCAAACGGTTGTCCCAAATCCTTAAAATTTGCCTCCAAATCTTAATTGAACCTAGTTTTAGCTTAGTATTTAATCATTTGATTAAATCACTTTTACATGCTATTAACAACTCAAATTCATGTTATTACGTCTTTATTTATTCTTTTGAAACCCTAAAAGGAAACCCAATTAGTTATGTCACATTAAGGCCTAAGAAATTGAGCCACCAATGCAAGGCTTATTCATTTTCCTGCCCAAAGCAGCCCCAAACAGTGGGTTTTGGAGAGGTTAAGAGCCACCTCACCCCTCCCTCTCACATGGCAACTTTTGGCATAAAATCAAGGGTTGGCTTTTCCTTTGGTTTTTGTTGACATCCCATTACTCAAAGTATCTACTTTCACACACCTCCTATCACCCCTGCAAATGTTTAAAAGTTGTCCATGTCCATTCTCCATCCATTTGGTCACTTTCCAACACTTTTCTTGGAGAGAAAACTAGAGGAACTCTCGAACATGTTTTTTTGGCTTATTTTGCTTGACTTTTTCGAAGTTGTTGTAAGTGTCTTCTCGCAAAGTACTCTCACAAAAGTTGTTCCTCTTAGAGTATAGTTTTTTTTGATATATTTTGTGTTAATTTTAGTGGTTAATTGATGGGTGAACTATTGGTTTAAAAAAGTTGAAGTCATTCTGGTCGATAGTCTAGACAATGTGTGATGTTTTGATATTTTGAACAAATTATTGGTAAGATCTTGATCTAATTATTTTGTGGAGTATATTTAACCTGCTAATATATAAGTTTTATGAAGATTCGTTGCATGTTTTAAGTTTTTTTTTATAAGATTCTTACTTATATCTAAAAAGTTGAAAATGAGAAGGTTGAAAACAAATTCTATTTTGACTAAGCTTGAATCTTTTGTTGTGGAAGCATGCTTCAATGGTTTTAATATTTACATATGATGTTCCTAAGACCTTGATTTATATGTTAGGATCTTATTTTGATGATTTATGATGTTGGTTCTAAAGATAAGAATTTTTATACATGAAAAGGTTCAGATAGGTCTTGTATTTGAGGTTTACGGGTTGATCTATATTTTGATGCAAATTTTGCCACATAATCTTAAGTTTGATGCATAGATCCATTCTAGGCCTTGATTTTTAACCCTATGATGTTGTTGATTTGTGATTTAATTCATGATATGTTTCAGATTTAATGGTTTGATCAAAACCAAACCATATAGAATTTGGTATTAATGAAAGTCTTAAGGCCGAATGATTTAAGTTAGACTTTTGTGGTTTTTGTGGTTTTGGCTTGATAATTCAAAGCTTGATAGTTCTTGAGAGTGTGTTTTGAATGTATTGGAAGTATGCTATTGAACTTTTGGAGTATTTGGAATTGTTTTTAGAAGAGATAAAACTTTGAGAACCAAGGATTGTGCTTGGGGTTAAAAACTTGAAGTTTTGTATTGAAGAGATTTGTGATTTTTGTGATGTGAGTCTTGTTGTATTTTTAAGTAAGTTATTTGAACATAGGATATGATTTTTTTATGTTGCAATATTTCAATTTAACCATGAGAAATGAGATTTGATAGGATTGCAGCAAAAATCAAGAGATTTGACCTATGTATGTTTCGGCCTAGGCATGATTGACCTAGTTGTGATGTATGTTAAATATTTCTAATTAGATATTTGGACTTAGGATAAAATTTACATGAACAATATAAATTTTGATGAGTTTTGAAATTAGGATGTGAAATCTTTAAGTTAGAAACAAAATAGTCATTTTTCCACATATAGAGAGGTAAAATGGCAATTTTACTCTAAGTTAGTATTTTTATGTTTCTAAACTGTTAGTGAGAAGTTTTTGACGTTTATTAATTTCTACCTATAGTTTCTCGTATTTTGTGCATTTTAATCTGTCACGCTATGATCACTGTAAGTTAGATTCTAACTTATTGTCAGATTACTATGTATGTGTGTTGGTAAGGGAATAGTTTTCCATGCTCTTAAGTTATTATATATGCCTTGTTATGCCATGTCACTACATGTATGTCTGTTATATATTATATTCTATCACGAAATGTTTATCTGTTATACATTATATTCTATCACACAATATTTATCTTTTATACATTATATTCTGTTACGAAATATTTGTCTATTGCACTTTATGCCATGTCAAAAAACATTTGTCTTTTTCATGTTATGCCATGCTATTTATCCCACGTACATGTCGTGTTACATTATGTCTGGTCATTTGTCATTTTCTTTCATGTCACGTCACATCTCAGGTACAAAGTGTGTCTTGAAAATAGTTTTCCACGTTAAGTCAAGTGTATTTATGTTTATCACAATCCTAAGTGTTAGGATGGAGTAATATCTTACTGGAACTCTTTTGTTCATACTGAAGTGTCTAAATTAGTGTAAAATTCCTTAAGTTAATAAAGTACCATCAACAGGGTTTGAATAGGGCCTAATTAACTGGTCACCAGAGTGAAGTCAAGCACTAACGCCGATGGTGCCTCCCACATGTTAAATTTTATGTTATACGTACTCGTGCTGGTATAGTTACCTGTCGCGGGATACATACATTACATTTTTTATAGCTGGTGCAAATACTTGGAAACTGATACATATGTTAATGTACTCACAGCTAGTGCAGATACCTATGTTATGATGCAATATCAAAAGGGACATATGGCTCAAAGGGAATCGTGTAGCACCCATATGTTCTCGTTTATTAATCATATTTAATTATTAAACATGATTCCAAGTTCATGTTATTTCACATTCAAGCTTATGTTATTTCACATTCAGTTCACGCTCAAGTTCATGTCATGTCAAGTTCAGTTTCAATTCAGTTTCAAGTTTAGACCATGTTCAAGTTCCTTTCATGTCAATTCAAGTCATGTCAGCACATGCCATGTTAGTTGTCAAGTCACGTCAAGTTTATTTATGATCACGTTATGCATTCATGCTTTTACTGTCATGCATGCATCTTTAAACTATCAATAGAGTTCTTTGTTAACTTGTTGATATTTATACTCAAATCTCACCATTGTAATCTCATCTACCATTTTTCTTGAAATGGTAGACGATGTGTCAGGACCAGGAGATACAACGAATGCTAACCAATTAGGCAGCGCAGGCATGATGCCGAGCTCATAGCCTCCATACTCCGATTCATAGATAGTATTATGGCGTCTCTGACCGAGTTGCGTGAGCTACTCGATGGATTAGCTTAGTAGATGATTTAGTTTATGCATTTTCTTAAGGAGCTTTGTCTCTATGATGTTATCATGAATGTCTATTACTTTAATATTTATGTATTATGTTTTAAAGTTGTTTGAATTTATCTCATTTGGTGCATAATATTGCTCAAGAAAAAAATTATCCGCTGTGAATATTGCATTTTACTAGATACATGCTAGGTGCATTGCATCTTTAATTGTCATGAATGGGGACAGTTTAGAGTTTGGAGTGCTTAGGTTGATTGGTACTAGTTTGCTGTGATTGATGACATATGAATTTTAAGGAGTATTGATTTTTACTAAGGATGCGAGAGATGATTGAGGAATATGCGTGAGAATTCACGATTTTGGGAGACGAGTCTATTTTCTACAAAAGTTTGGTAAGAATTTCCTTAGTTGGTTTTCAGTCGACTTATGCTCAAGGGTGACATTTTAAGAGGTCTGAGCTTTTTGAATTTTGGTGAAATTTTCATAGTATGCAGCAAAAGCTTGCGACTTTGTAATATAATGGTTGTGAGTTATGTTTAATGATGATCTTGAGGAATTAGTTGTGACTTATGATCACATAGGAATTTAAAATTTGAGGCTATACTTTTCTTTGGAGACTAAACGTTTGATTGTGCAAATTATGGACATTGATGGTTAACATGAGAAGAGATTGATAGGTCACCAAAATGTCATTTACAATAGAGGCTTGGAAGTTGTAAGCTTAGGCATTAATAGTGCACAACATAATCTATATGTGAAGTATTAATCATTGGGATCCATGTGTGGTGCAGTATATGTATTTGTGGAAGTGGAGATTTTGGACTACATGGCCAGCCTTGGGATTTGGACGTGGTGTGCTATTGGGAGAACTAGCTACGATCATAATGGGGAACCTATGGAAGTAAAGGTAGAGATTGTTGACTCTGTAAGTTCTTAGGAATTAGTTATAGTCTCATAGAGCAAATTGGACAAAATTTTTGTAAGGTAGGGAGGATGTGATAACATAAGCCCAAGGGAAATTTAACCTAAGCTCCGAAACCCAGGCCCAGTTTTAGGCCCAAAGGTTAGCCCATTTACCCCTAACCCTAAATACTTTTCCCTCATTTTTCCCTTCACGCTTATTTTCTTCTTTCTCTACAGACAAATCGTCGCCCACATTCGTTCGTCCATTGCTTCAATTTTTGCCACACTGGATGCCAAGCAGTGCCACAAATGACCAACATAGCCCTTCTCGCCGATAAGCTCCTCTACTCTCGTCCCTTGCCTTCGCAGCCACTACCGTCTCGCCACCTCATGTCGCCGGTAAGCCCACTTTCCTCATCTTTTGATCTTGATCTTACTCTCCCTCCCTTAGATCTCTCTTTTCTCTCTTCCTGGGTTGTGCCATTCGCTGCAACCCATACCATCGTTGTTCCTTATCGACCAATTTTCCCATCACCTAGATCTCTATCTATCTACCCCTCAACCTTCATATCCCTCAGTTTAGGCCCCTTCGCCGCTGCTAGCCACCACTTACTGAAGCTCTCACTCACTTGTAGACCCTTTAGCCACACTCCCACCACTCTTATTCCTCTTAATCTCATTCTCTCACTTAGAGCTTCGCTACCCCCGTCATTCAGCTGTGTCGCACTACCTTAGAAACAACCTGGCCAGGTCTAGCCTCCACTCACTAACCTACTACCTCAACCACTGTGAAGCTCATCCCCCAATTCCTTTCCACCGTGAGACCCAGCCGAGACACCCAGCCCCAACGCCTTTCTCTCCCTCTTGATTTCTCTCATATCTAGGCTGCCACCCTCAACCCCCAGTCGCTGGCTGCAAGCCACCATCACAGTTACAACAAACCCCCATCACCATACTTGACTAAAGCCTCACACAGTATACCTTGCTGCTACTGCACCCTTAGTTTTAAATACCTTTGTGAGCCAGCACCCGATAACCACCACACGTGCGCGCACACTCACACACTACCTTTTGCTGCACAAGATACCCACACAACCCCTCAAAGGACCACCGCGATCATCCAGAAATTTTCCTATGCCCTGTAAGTGGTTCTTGAACTAATTTTAAAATACTCGTAGTTGGAAAATTGTTAATTGGTGAATTGTGTAGTTTGGTTGTGAATGGTGATTGAATAAATGATGAGGAGTGTTGAGTTGAATTCTAGCATTGGTAATAGATTTGTGAAGTGGCCGAGGGCCATGTGGTGCGTTGGGATTAATTGGTCATTGGTTGTGAATTTGTGTGGTGGCCGAGGATGCTTTGTCACTTAAGCATTGAGTGCAAAGCTGGGCCTCTTTCATTAAGAAGTCACATGCATGGTCGTTACTGGCGGTGTGATGAAGGAAGCCAGAGTGTGCAGATGGTCCATATGGGAGACCATGGTGCATACCTTAATTTAAAAACGAACGCTTTCAAATTTATGAAATCTAGTTTTTGAGTGCGTAGTGTCTTGTATGATAATCGAGTATTCTCATGTTTGGAGAAATTGTAATTGTTGTAATTGCTCTAAAATCTTAATTATGCATGATTTCCTAGTTTTCATCTGCTTCTATTTTGAATGTTAGTTTTGGTTTCACTTAAAGAGATTTTGCAAAATCTCAATGTAGTATCGCCACTTGCAGTTTCCCTTAGTGGAATCGTAGACTTTGATACGGAGGATGATTATGGGCATAGAGGTTCGGCTTCGCCTGAAGAGCGAAGATTTGGGGACCCTTTTCCATTTTTATTCAAGTGTTGTTGGTTGGTTTAATTTTATTTGGATTACTGTAATATTGAAATGCTGAAGTTTGGAAGCCCGGCGGCTTATGGATTTTTATTTGGTGATGTAGCTTTAAATTCTAGTCCAATTAGATTTAAAGACCGTCCTTTTATTTTCTGTTGCAAATTAACTACATATTATATAGTATTGCATGTATGCACACACTCTTGATGTCACTAAGTGCTAGGGGTGTATGACCCATGAGGCTGGCATCCCAGCGTCATGACTTCTGCAAAACCACAAGCGGGGGTTAGGGGAGCCACACAAACTGCAACCATTTTTGGATTTAAATATTTGCTTCACTTAGATTGGCATGACAATTATTATTATTGTTTTAATCAAGGAATGATAGTAAAATGAATGACCAAGTGGATCTTCTATGAACTATAATGCCTATGCCAATTTCTTGGAAACTTTTTATGTAGAAAAAACTTAACTTGTTTTCAATGATGTTCTTTGTAATAGTAAGAAAACTACTAGGGATACAAAGGGATCCCACACACTGATATGACATCCATTATTATTTTCTTTAATTTTTTTTTGAACTCTGAGAGTCCCCCCTGTTGCTCTCCCTTCCCATCTCTCACCTTCCTTTTCCTTTCCACCTTTCTTTTCTTTCCCAGACCCGCACGAACCGTCATCCACAATCTGCCGCCGACAGCCGTCATCGACGACGAAACTCACTCACAGAACTCACTGTTGCCTCCCTGCCCATTCCTCTCTCTCTCTCTCTCCAACCTTTCCCTTCCTAGACCCACTCGCACAAAGGCTATTGTGTTCTCTGTTGCCCACAACCCATTACTAACAGCCCTCACCGACTACACTCTTTGATAGCCCTCGCCGATGCCAGGTATCTTTACATCAACATTTTATCTCCAATATAAATAAATTAATTAAAATAGCCAAGAAGTTGACCCTGTCTACAAAGAGACTTTGTTTCTTGCTATTCCTAAGCATTCGAAGCTGAAACTCCTCCTGCAAACTCATAAGTGAGTTTAGAATAGATACTAACATATAAAAAAGACTTTTCCATGTATTCTAGTAATAAAAGATCGACTCAAATAGTCAAGGTTAATACAATTAAGTTGAAAAAAAATGTTCTCTGAACAGGTTTGCCAGTTTGATATCAACTCGTGTTGCATCTGCATATTATGAAGTAATCTAGCCTACATGATCATGTTCATACGTATATATACGAACTGGTTCTGTGAGAGATGGGTGAAAACTTACTTTGCTTATAACTCCATCACTAACTATAGAATTGTTAAGTTTCATGAACACCTTGTACAAAGTTTCAATCTCACTCACGTTAACAGAAATAATATAAGGCGTAAAGATGCATTTAAAAAGAAAAAACCAGGAAGGGGATTCCAACCAGAGAATGAGTAAAGGAAAAGGAAGTGAGACTTACACCGAGTTTGAGAGGCGAGAACAGCTGACTCTTCATATTTAAGTTGCTGCTTCATGTAGATGTAGCCCATTGTAAACCCTCAAGTAGGGGTGCTACTCACACCATATAGTGCGGGGTAGCCCGCTCCTCACTCACCGTCTACTCCAATAATGGACTACAGTCCACTAGGCCTAAAAATTATTCCTTGGTCCAAAATTGATCAAAAACATATTTTTGGACCCAAATTACAATTTAAATTTGTAAATATGATTATAATTTAAAAATTATGTGGTTTTCAAACTTGCTAGTGCATATTTTGTATAAGTTATAGTGTAGTAATCCTGCTCAAGCAATACAAGAGTCCCACATTACTTAAGTGTGAAACTTGTATTGTGAAAGCAATTTATAAAAGGGTCACCCTACTTCACTACAACTTACACAAATTATTAAGTTAAAGTTTTACTTAATACATATTACTATATTTATATATAGTAAAAATAATAAATATTTATAAATATATAAAAAAAATTGGGTGTGGGGCGAGGGATGGAGCGGGGCCCCGCTGGGGTCATATTACCCCCCACCCCCATCAGTGTCTTGCCTTGTGGGGCGGGGTTGCCCGCCCCAACATGCGAGGGCGAGGTGAACGGGGGCTGGGCAACAGGGTGCAGGGCCCCGCTGCCCTCAAGGTTAAGTAAAGGCTTTCTTTTGTGGAAAACCTAGAAAGAATGATGTTGTGGTTTCATGGTTTCATTCACCAACTGCCAACAAAGGCTTAATGTGCAGTTGTTAGATATTTTTTGTGTTTTATTTTTCGTTGCAAGTCTCCGCTACTCTTTATTTTATTGTTGATTCAGCACAATGATTTGATGATGATGCCTTTCAGGACAGATGTTATCCTACTGTAAAGAAATCATCTACAACATCTGCTTTTTTTACATGAGCAAAAAACCCCAACGTCGTGTATACCTACCGACTGTGTAAAAAAAAATTCGCATTCCATCTCTTCATGTAAACCTACTAGCCAGGAGGGCTGAGACATCAGGGACTGTAACTTCTGGTGACAACAAAAGCTCAAATGCACAGAAGGAAAGAAAACTTGTGAAACGGGATGCTGGGGTTGGGACAAATGCTGAACATGACACTAGGACTGAACGTGATAAGATGGTAGTGGGGACAACTGATCTGCTAAGTTTTTTAGGGAAAAAAAAGCCGATGTTAGTGCGTGGGATCCCTGTGTGTCCGTAGCGGCCCTCCAATAAAATTGAGCAATGTTCTTTCATGGGCTTAAAGACTAATATAATTACCTCTCCACGTTTGCTTGTTTGAACTTTGAAGGTTCGTTGAGACTTGAAAGTATTACCTAATTTATAGAGTTAATTACATTTTGCCACCTTGAACTTTCATTCAATGCACAATGTGCCAAAACTACTAATTGCATTAAAGTGGACTCTCGAACTTTCAAAAACTTCCTAATCCTTCTATTCCGTCTACTAACAGCGTTAAATCTAATGAAAATTAGCTGTAAAGATATAATTTTTATCTAATTTATTATCATTGACCATATAAAATATAAAATAATATATGCTATCAATTAATAATAAATCATTAATCATTAACCATATATAAAATTATTTTATACCTAAGTTGCAAGCAAGTATGAATAATCTACATACATAATCAAATTATTTGATATTTATTAACCATATATAAATTAATAAAAAAAATTATTTAATGATTTATGATTTATTATTAACATATATTATTTTATATTTTATATGGTCAATGATAATAAATTAGATAAAAATTATATCCTTGTAGTGAATGTTATGCACATGAGCAGCCACTACAACATAATTTGTCTTTTGTGACAGAGAAAACCGTCACAAAAAATCAAAGAAATTTCACTAAAGACATTTGGTGACGGTTTAAAACTGTCACCACGACTGTCACCTAATGTGCGTCACAGAATATATTTAGTAAAACTTTACTGTTGAACCGTCACTAAAAATATTTTTAGTGACGGTTGGAGTTGTTCCATTCGGAGTGACATTCGAACGTTATATTTTTTTGTGACACTTGAAAACTGTCACAAAAAGTAACGTTCGGACGTAAATTTTTACATCCGAACGCCAACCCGAGCAATTTACATTCGAATGTCATAAGTTGACGTTCGTTGATTGATTATAGTTCGAACGTATAATACTTGCATTCAGACATTTATACGTTCGAACGCATTAGACGTTCAAATTTATGTTCGAACGTTATGGGAACACAATCCGAACGTAACGATGATAAAGTTCAGACGTGTGTTCGAATGTTAATCGTCAAATCGTGTATTTACGTTCGAACGAGTGTTCGAATGTGAAATCTTGTTGGAACCTTTTTTTTTTACATTCAAATGTACAGATCAGAAATACACGAAATTCATAAAATTAAGAAATTAAGAAATATACTAATTGTATCATATTACACACCATAAATATTCTACAACTAACAATATCTTAAAAAGTTCTAAAATTAGATTGTAAAAGTTATATACACGAATTAAAGTGAGAGAATTCATTTCTTCTTTCCTCACCCACCCCGCTTCTGTTGTAATGACATAACACGCTCCATTTGCACCATCATCTCCCGCTACACTTGCTGTTGGATTTCATTACGCATTCTTTCTTCCTGGTCTTTCTGTTGGTCCTGGAAACGCATCTCTAAATGAGATTGTCGCTCTAAAAGGGACTCCCACTCTTGCTGCCTTGACCTCATATGCTCATTCTCATATCGTGCGGCTTCCAAATCTTTGGTAAGATTATTAATTTGTGAAGTCGAAGAAGATGAGGAGGATGAACCAGAATGCTTGAAAGATCGTCCCAAACCTCTTGTCATACTAGAGTTGGGCCTGAGCACTTGCGTGAATATGTCTATGTCACTCGGAGAGGATTCTCCAGAAACTGACTGTATCTCCATCATTTTTTCCTGTCATGCCAAAGAAAACGCACAATAAGTAACATATTAAAAGAAATAAAATATAAATTTTTCACAAGTTGCATAATTTATTTAACAAAAATAACAACGCTTACATAATTATCTGCAGCGACAGGATCCATCCACCCACTACTTTCATTAGTGTGAGCAGCAGCTTAGACATGAATGAGGGAAAAGTTTTCTAGATCATCACGTTTCTAACAAAGCCACCTTAGCAATTTTAAAAAGATAATATTAGTACTTAAATAAAAATAGTTAAATAAATAAATATATTCTATAATATTATTAATTACCGTTTTCTCAGCAAGATAGTGGAATGATCTTGAACCAGCACAATGGTGGACAGTTAAAGTGGATCTATTATTAGCATTCGTAGAACTTAAATTCTACAAAATTAATTAAGAATGTTAATTGATATATATATACATAAAATATATAGCCCAAATATATATGTAAATAATCATTAAATATTATTAATCTATAATACCTAATAATCTGAAGTTGCGAAAAGATCACAACACTTTCTCCAATCGTCTAACTTCATCTGCTGGAAAGGGGATTGCGCAGCCTCTTCAACCGTCTCAAACTTCTTGAAGTAGTCATGACATCGTCCCTTGTGACGTCGGAATACTGTAGCCATCAACCCATTCACAGTTTTAAAATCCTCGCTACGGCCAAAGTTGAGTTTGAATTCATCCTAATAAGTAAATTACGTCAAAAATATAATATACTAATATAGTATACAACAAATGTACTCTCAACGTAAACTCACCAGCACACGGCTCCAAATATGCTCCTTAATCTTGAGCGAAACATCTCACCATGATCACACATAAAATGGAGTATAAGCTCGGACAACTGTACCAATATATGAGAAAAGCGCTGTTGCACTATCATCCACGCCTCCAGTGGAATTATCAGGAATGTTGATCTTGAGTTTTCCATGCCTTTAACATTTCTCAAGAGAAATGCCACGTGTATAACCACAACCGTGACGAGCGGATCCATCAACTATTAGATATAATATAATTATATCTATATAGTTATTGAGAAAAAAGTATTGATATATAATTAACTATGTTGTTATTTTCTTATTGGTAGGTGTCGACTGATTGTCGTTCTCTTGTGTCTGCACTTGATCTTCAGGAGGGAAACACTCGGGTGGGGAGTCTTCAATAGGTTCGGGACTTGGACTAGGCGGAGGGGGTAAATTTCTTCGTTGTTGTTTTGGCGGCATCCTTGAGGCATGATTAATATGATAAAGAAAATTAATTAAAAAAAATTATTGAAAAGTTAAATATTTTATAGTTACCTATATGAATAAAATATTTAATACTTTTATTCTTCATCTTCATATGTATTTTTCATGCTTGTTTCAGAATCTTCCTCAATAGCATCTTCGTCGTCGTCATCAACCTCTTCTTCGTCCTCCTTATCCACTTCCTCCCCGGATTCTACTTCATCTTCTTCTTCTGACTCTTCTCCTTCTTCTTCTTCACTAACTTGAATTGAATGATCATTTAATTCGGACAGGTCAAAAAGGATGGGTGAGACATCATCTCTACACAAGGGGAGCAACTCGAGTGCACCGAGGTCAACAAACAAGTTAATACCCTCTCCATCTTCTTGGTAGGCCTCTACTATCGGAGTGTCATCTTCATCTCTACTATTCTCGTAATCCGCACTCGTTCCTGCTTCATAAATATTTCGAGGGACAAATTTCTGTACTACTCACCAAGTTATCTCTCCGCTATCTTCATCAATACTTTCATTAGATCAATCAAGTAATAGACTTGGGTAGCTTGATAAACCAATACGAATGGATCATCTTTGTACCATTTTGATGCCGTATTAACACTCATAAAGTTATTATCCATATGTATCGACATGTTACAGACCCACCCAGATATTTCAATCCGATAATATCACGTATGACACCATAATAGTCAATATCGTTTGTTTCATGACTTCCCTCGACCAACACACTACAGTTTTGAGTCTTTCTATTATGTTCATGGTCCAGAGTATAGAATCTATAACCTCGAACCGTGCATGCAGTGTATCGAAGTGCTCTATTAGAGGGACCATGGGCCAATGCATACAATTAAGAAGAAACTGATCCGGGATCATGAGCACGTTATTCCAAAATTTATCAATTTCAATAATATATACGTATTAAAAGTAACCCAGAATTAAAACATTATAAATCAAAAAATCACAATGTAGTTTTAGTTCATACACGTTGTTCAAACCATTTGGAAAATTCTTCCTCGTGTCTTGCTCTATATTCTCTACGCATTCCATCTTAAGTTTATCTATGTGATCACTGTATATATGTGCAAAAGAAGATAATATTTTCAGCACAAAAGTTATAATTAAACGACATTTGACTATAATTTCTCAAAGCATGCAATAATATACCTGAGATAGCAATCAATCTCTCGACAATTATTTAACACGTACCAACGAACTTTAGCCAACTCTCTATCAATTAAATCGTAACCCGTTTGTGCACCCAAGGGTCATACATTCTGGGAAAACACTTATAGCTCACGAGGAGATGGAGCCTCAAAATCAGCATTTCGCTCTTGACGATTAAATCGTGTCTCAACACCACGAAGATATAGAGAGCAAAACGTTAACCATTCATCATGTATATAAGCCTCTGCTATTGAACCCTCAGCTCTAGCTTTATTCCCAACAGTGCGCTTTAAATGACCCAAATATCTTTCAACTGGATACATCCAACGGAACTGCACCGGACCACCCAATAATGCCTCCCGGGATAAGTGTATTGCTAAATGGACCATGACATCAAAATATGATGGAGGAAAAATCTGCTCAAATTTACAAAGTATGGTAGCAATATCTTCTTCCATCTTCTACAACATATCTCGATTTACTACTCGAGTGCATAAATCTTTAAAAAATATACATAGTTCAGTAATGGCGACACGTACATTAGATGTCAACTTCCCACGAATTCCCACCGGTAATAACTTTTGCAAAAGAAAGTGGCTGTCATGACTTTTCAATCCACTAATTTTCCAATCAATAGGACTAAAGCATTTACCGATATTTGAGGCATAACCATATGACAACTTCACACCTTGCAACCATTTGCAGAAATCCATCCTCTCTATCCTGGTCATCGTAAAACATGCATGCGGCATGATCACCCTATTGCCGTCCACTTGCAAATGTAGATTATGTTTAATTCCCATTCTCTCAAGATATTTCCTTGTCTTGATCGTGTCCTTTATCTTTTTATTAATGCTCATCAATGTACCCAATATATTATCACATATATTCTTCTCTATATACATTACATCTAAACTATATCGCAACATGCAGGACGACCAATTTGGCAAGTCAAAAAAAATACTACGCTTTGTCCAATTCAATTCTGCTTCACCTCTTTTTCTTTTATTCTTACCCCGACCTTTGCCAAAATTGTTCATTCTAATATGTTCCAGTTGTTCCACTATCTCTTCTCCAGATAACTCATTTGGTGCAATTATGTCTTCTACTTTCCCATCAAACTTAGCACATTCGCTTCTCCATGCATGATTTGGTGGTAGATAACATCGATGACCCATGAAGCACAACTTTTGAGAATATGTTAACCACTCACTAGCAGTTTCTTTATTACATGTCGAACATGCTAACTTCCCTTTATTACTCAAACCAAAAAGATTTCCATATGCCGGAAAGTCATTTATAGTCCACAATACTGCAGCATGCATCTGAAAAGTTGTCGACGTGGATGCAGAATACGTTCTGACGCCTGTTTCCCATAACTCTTTCAACTCTTCAATCAACGGCTGCATGAATACATCAATATCATTTCCAGGTGATCTTGGGCCGGGAATAAGTAACGTTAACAAAAAGTTTGGTGCCTTCATACATCTCCATGGCGAAAGATTGTACGGAATCAACACTACGGGCGAAGTGCTATAACTTGTATACATATTCCCAAAAGGGTTGAATTCATCGGTAGTGAGTCCCAAACGCACGTTCCGAGCCTCTATCCTAAACTCTAGATATTGATCATCGAAAGATTTCCATGCAAGTGAGTCAGCTGGGTGCCTCATGTATGCGTCATTCTTAACTCTTTTCTCCTCGTGCCACCTCATATCAACAGCTATTTTTTTACACATATATAGTCTTTGCAACCTAGGTCTCAAGGGAAAGTATCGCAACACCTTAACAGGCACATTTTTCTTGGCCTTCCATCTCGACTCTCTGCATACAGAACATGCTTCTTTTCTTTCGTTCTCCTTCCAGAACAAAACACAATCATTCTTGCATGCATGTATTTACTTGTACTCAAACCCTAATTCCTTTCTCAACTGTTTCGCTTCATAAAAGTTCTTTGACAATGTAGACCCATCGGGAAGCACCTCGTTAAATAAGTCCAATACCATATTTATTGCTTTCGTCGACATCCCACACAATGACTTAATATGAAGCAACCGCACAATAAACGACATTTTGGAATATTTTGTGCAGCCTGGATGAAGCTCGCGTTTTGGATCTTCCCACATTGCAGCAAAGTTTTCAGAATCACTCCCTCGATCACTTGAGCCATTGTCATCTACGTCATCTATAAACATCCCAGCTCTAATGTCACCCAACATCTCCTCCATCTCATCCCGCTCATAATCATCATTCATGTCTCCCAAATAATTTGGATGATCGAACAATGCATCTGCTAACTGTGCATATGTCTCACCATGAAATACCCATTGGGTATACCCCAGACCTATACCATTCACAAATATATGACTTTCAACTTTAACCAATCCTATCGTATTGAAAATTCACATGCATGTAATGCTTCAATTGCCACTGCTAATTTTTATAAAGGTAGTTGGTCCTATCCTATTTGAGATTATATTATCCATATTGCACATATTTCGTCACTCTACTACTGTTCACGTCAGTAGAAATTTCGGCAGCACCTCCCCATAGTTCTCCAAGTATATATGTTCATTAAGAGAGATTGTGACCCTACGAACAGTATACCCGAAGAACAGTAGAGGAAGACACTGAAACTTCATACTACACGTGTTCAGTAAGAGTACCAAGAATGTGCAATACAGATGATATAATCTCAAACTGTCCACACTGGACAATTTAGGAATTAGTGCACACCTAAATGTACACTAATTCCTGAACGGGTCTAAGGTTATTTATGCAATGTCACACATATTCATTCAAAAATCACATGAATCTTATATATA
>QEOT01001765.1:24518-40597 GCA_003123785.1 Pterocarya stenoptera
CTCCACCCGGCGAAGCATGCAGCGTCTGCATGGGCTGCTGCATTGCCTTTTGCCGCACCAGCCAGGTGCTTTGGTTGAAGCCGTCGTTGGCTGCCGTCCTCCACGACAGAAACTGCCGCTAGGCCTGGTGCGCGACAGTGGTTGCCGCAGCACCCTAGGCAGGCGCAGTGCCGTGGGCTACGCTGCATACCGGCTACGTGTGCAACTCTGCCCTGTGCAGAGCTTGCTGTGCTGGTCAGGTGCGCAGATCCGTACGCAGCGGCAGCCGCACTGCATTGAGGTGCTCGTTGCACCTCCTATTACCTTTTTCAGTTAAAAGGTTCGGCTACTACACCAGCTGCCGCGCGCAGCACCACAGGCTACCTTGCGCTGCTTCATATGACACTCTTGGAGCACTGTAGCTCCAATGTCTTGGTAGTGCAGTTGTTTTATGTGGCTTAACACCGATGTGCACCACCACCTCTCAGGTGGCTATGGTGTTACCGAGAGAAAAAAAATATCTTCATTCTTAAAAAAAAATGTTGATCGTGCAAAAAATAAAAAATTTCAATAAATGAAATCATAATATGCACGTCAAAAACAATCGGAAACAACCAATTGGGCTCTGATACCAATGTTAGAAATATTAGATCAAAATGCACACAGTGGAAGCGATATTACCTCGTCGGAAATATCTTGGATCTAGTGCGGTTGTTCCACGGATTCTCCAGCGTTGTTATTCGTCCATGATCTTCATATCGATGGTAGAGTGTGCTACGTGGTAAAACCAGAGCAACACTCACACGTTCCACAGCCTAGATGCCGTGACTAGAGAGAACTATTTTAGAGAGAGAACTTGGTTATCCAAGTATATTATTCAAAGAGGAGAGGAGCTATGTAAATAGTTCCTCTAATCGTAACCCCCGGCTGGCCCTTAATGGCCAGCCATCAAGCCTCATGAAGTGGTTCTTAATCCACTTCATAACCTTCAACAGAAGGTGAAGGAGTGCCCACTATGGGTGCCCCTTTCTCAGGGCCGGCTCAATATGTTGTGGGGCCTAAGGCTAAAATTTGAAGTGAGGTCTTTTTTCTTTTTTCTTTTTTTAAGTAAAATTAAATAAATATATTTTTATATTATATTTTTATATTATATTTTTATTTAAAAATAATTCCTATCATTTTGTAAAGTAAAATTATTGATTAAGATTTTATACCACATTTTCAATTAATAACTGACTTAATCTTTATTAGAAAATTTTTGATTTAGAGAGAATTTTATCAAATCTAGTTTACAGTTACTTTAGACTTTTAAACACAATTATCATCATTATTGTCAATAAAGTTCTAAAACAACTTACACATTCGAAAAAAAGTGGGCCCTTGCCTCTTCAAAGGATTATACAAAATTTTTTATGAACACTGAAAAATTAAATTTTGTTATTTATAATTTTCACATTAATTATATATTAAACTAATAATGAGGAAAGAGAAGTATATTCTTAGAAGGAAAATAGGTAAAATAATTATTATATGTGGTACTTTTAAAAACTAATAATGATATAATATCTATTTGATCTTGTTTATATTTTCATTCTTATTGAGTTAATTAAAATTTTTTATTAGATATATATATATTTTTTAAAAATTATTCTTATATTTTTAGGGGCCTTCTTCCATTAGGGACCTTAGGCAATTGCCTAAGTAGCCTAATGGATGAGCCGGCCCTGCCCTTTCTTACATATAGAAATTTGGTGGTTTTTGAAATTATTGGGAAAATGAAATTTATTTGACTTGTTTTACAGGCAATTACAATGAAGAGATACTCAGCTCACCTCTCACTCACAGCGCTTGTGTGCTTCATGGGCACACTCCAGTCTATAGCTGTCACTCTTGTTTTGGAGCACAAGCCCTCTGCTTGGAACATTGGCTGGGATATGAATCTTCTTGCAGCTGCCTATGCTGTAAGTCTCTCTCTCTCTCCCTCTCCCTCTCCCTCCTAATTTGCTTTAGAAATTAAACATTTGATTTTCATGAACAGGGTATAGTGTCATCCAGCATTGCCTACTATGTCCAAGGGTTGGTCATGCAGAAAAGAGGGCCTGTCTTTGTCACTGCTTTTAGCCCTCTGATGATGATCATTGTTGCCATCATGGGCTCTTTCATCCTCGCTGAAAAGATTTACCTTGGAGGGTAAGTTCTCTTTTGTATTTCATCTCATGCCTATATACTATTATATATAGGCATTTAGCTAAAACTACTACACGAACTTTCTTGTTGAAAAAAGAAAATCACAAATTCCATAAATTACACATTTTCTGGCTAGATAATTAATCACATAATCTGTTTATTATCAGAATGAAATGAATTTTCCATCTTTGCCCAAAAAACAACATTAAACTTTCAGTCTTATCACCCCGGCCCCCCAAACTCACCAAAAAAAATCATTTTTTCTTTCCTTTTTTCAATTTAATTACAACTATTAATTAGCTAGGAGCCAAGTACTGATAAATACATATATAATCCACCTGTGGTTTCAGTATTCTGGGCTCTGTATTAATCGTAATGGGATTATACTCGGTTCTGTGGGGAAAGTACAAGGAATACAAAGAAAAGGAAGCCATTGAAGAAATTCCTGAACCAGTAAAAGTAATTGGAGGAGTGAATGGCCGGATGGCAACCGAGATGGAAGATATGGAATCAAATGACATCGAAACACAGAAGATCAGTACTACTGAAGCTAACAAGGAGACCGTTCCCGTGGCTGCAGCTATTGGTGTTCCCATTCCACTGCCCCCCATGATATAGCTAGCTGTGGAATTAAGCACCAAAAGCCTAAGCATGCAGCATCAAAGGAGAGACAGTGAGAAATAGAGAGATAAGATTGCGTTGTTGCATGCACGGTGACGAGGGGAAGGAGGCCGGAGGGAGAGTGGGGCGCTTTTTTGTCCCTATATGTAATCTTTAGTATTTTTTTTTCCTTTGTTTTTCCTTTTAGGTTTTTTCACTGAGTTACAAGTACGTATGGGCCTTGTATCTCTCATGTAAGCTTATATTTCGCCAAAATAAAAAATAAAATTAATGAAACAATTATGAGAATGCAGAATTTCTTCTTCTTCTTCTTCTTTTTATTTTTAGTTGTTCCGTACGACATAAAATATTGTCCACAATCATCAGTGTACACGTGGAGGAAGTGCTAATGTCTGATGCAGATTCCACTTAGATTGATGGTGCTTGACCCTTTTGTTTTTTTGGGTATGTGTTCAAAGAAAAGGAGGACTGTATGATCTCTACCTAGCGGCAGCTTCTTCTTCATTTCACTCCATGTGTACAGCTTGTTGCCGAATGCTGTATTGGAGCCACTTAATTATATGAGAAATGATATATGTAATCGTCGAATGTGCAAGTATTGTATAATTATTTTTTGAAAAAGTGAGTAAATATGAAACCCATAAGAAAAAAAAAATTAATTTTTTAATAATAGACTCTACTCTTTTTCTAAACAATTGCAAGAAGCTTGTGAAATTTACGATTGTATGTAGTATTACTCATACTTATGTATTAGATTCATATTTCATCTTACAATTGTCTGGCCTCTTCTAATTTACCGATTTACGTTTTTTAAATCAAAATAAATGGTCAGGAGCCTGATGGCATATAGTCCAGTTCTTCGAATGGAAAATTTGGATTCGAACCCACCCCACTTATAAAAAAAAATTGAAATAAATGAATATCATTGCCTCAACTTACTTTATTATAACCAAAAGAAAGAAAAAAAATTGAGGGTCGAGAAAAGAAAAATTAATTCATGCAAAGCTTAATTTAATATTAATTCTAAGAAAATTCAGATTTTGTCTTCAATTTAATAATTTCCAAGTAAATATTATTGAAGATAAACACATGATCTGTTCCACACGAAAGGAAACTTCAGACCCAACGGTTACAATACACAAGGAAATCGAGACACAAAAATCCTCCAACGGCTACAAAATCACTTATCACATATATATAGCAACTCTTGCAAACAACTATGGAAATCTTGACTAATTATCTAGGAAAATCATTTTATTTCTTTCAAGTTCACAGCCATTTTCTCCCTTTGTAACGTTGTTATACAAAGGTAAATTCTGTACAAATATTCTCTCTTACATGCTCTCATGGTCAGTGAGACATTTTCTCAAACACGCAGACTACACTGTCACGGTTTCCTTGGGTGTTGCAACTGTTGGGTTGAAGTTTCCTTTTGTGTGAAGCAGATCACACGTGTATCTTCAATAAATATATAACTTTAATTGATCAAGTTTTAACCTGATTTTCATAATCATTTGAACAATAAATTTTTTAGATGCATGCTCCCGGAGATCGTCCTTTTCAGAAAGATAGCTAGCTACTTTATTTGACAAATCTTTGCATTGAGTAGCTTGGACTAATTAATTCTAAACATAGTCAATCCCAAATCCAACTTAATTCAGCCATATATGATCTGACCTTGCTAATTTCAACTCCCACACCCGGCACCACGCACTTCCACCCCCTTTCTCTCTTGTCTCTTTTTGGAATTCTGATGCTGGAATCATGAGATCAATAGGAAGAAATTCGGGATTTTTTGATAGGTGGTTGCCCATGTTTGCAAAGGAGCAATAATTATCGATAGGCCAACCGCTGGAACATCGCATTATATGTAGCAAAAGATTGGAATATGTGTGTATTATAAACCCTGACTCAACACCCACTACTCACTGAGAAATGATTAGAAAATCGATCTCAATTTTCTTCGATCGGCTTCTAAAAAGGTTTCCACCATACTTTGTCCGTTCACTGTCACTAAATCCATAGAACATATTTAAAAATAAATAATCAAGTCAAAATGCCCGACGTCAGTAGTGTTTCCGTCTATAATATTTCTTCGTCTCTAATCATTGTAATCCATGAGGAAAGTAGACAAATTAAACTGTGATCTGTAGATATAGTGCAGGTTATACATATACAATATTTGATTAGCGGTTATATAAAAATAAATTCACAAATTGACGTGATTACATGTGATCTGTTAGATTTAGTACTTTATGATAAAATGTAATTTTACAATATGACATAAAATATCAAGTTATGTCACTTCATAAATTTATTTTTGTGTAATTTCTTTGTGGTTAAATATTTCTTATAATATTTTGGATAGACAAATATTTGAACCGTTGAAAATACAACAACATGCAATTGTAAATTAAATTAATTATGACATGATATGCATGCCACGCACTTGCTAGCTAGCTTGCATGCATGGAAATCACCAAGACTGTAAATGATTATATATTGCTCTGCAACATCGATTCTTCGCATAAACCTTCAATGCCCACTAATTATCTGCGCTAGCTTTGGTTTATTTGTTTCTACGCACTATTTAATTGTTTTGTCCTATTGTTAGGAGACACTCATGCAAGACATAAGTCGATGTTAGAATCAGCCCGCACTAAGTTAATAATTCATCATTCTTTTGAGCATTAATTATATTAATTCATGTAGTGGGACGTTGTGTCATCCTATATGTATATGTGTGTGTACTTAATTAATGGGTAGTTGGGTCGTTCATATTCATTAATTTTCTAAGATCATTAACACTAATGATCCTAATATAATTAGAAAATTATCTTGATAAGATGTGAAAAATAATATTATATATCGCTTGTACTTTCAAAAATCTACGTACGTCCGTACCTGGATGGATGCTTAACCTTTGATTATATATAATGGATACTAATTCGAAGAATGCTATGTATGGCCACTACTTATTTCTATACTTTATATCTATAATATTTTAATAAGATGTGGATGTATTTTTCATAGAGTGGGGATATTTTTTATAAAATGTAAAGTGTAGAATATATGATAAATAGTAACTAATAAAAAGAATTTTTTATCGGAATTCCAAGCATTTCTCTTCACAAAACTCTTCATCTACTCTCTCATAAAAGAAAGAAACATTAAAATAATAATTGAAAAATGCTAAGCATACTATAAGGAGATTTCCCCCCAAGACCCAAGTGGCCCAGCCAAGCCAGGCCTGGGAAGAAAAACCACAAATTCAACTCACTAGGAGAACCCTCTTTACGTGACCTATAGAAGGATGATGCAGCAAGGAATGAGACTCATCGCTCTGAGGTTTCTCACGTAGTGTTCAGTCATCGAGTGTTCGCCCACTAGACAGGCGTGACATACTAAGAGTTGTTGATCTACTGACAGAAGAAGCATGAATTGACCAGGAGAAACCCAGACTAAAAGGAGAAGGTTGGAAAACTACGCCGCATTAATGGTTCCGCCACCAGCACGACAGGCTATATTAATGACGCTGTCGCAGAGCTACGTCACATTAATGGGGTTGTCCTAGAGCTATGTCACATTTAAAAGTTATGACAAAATGATCAGTGCGAGGAACCCGAACCTCATAATAACAAGCATGACCTGCTCTTCGAACCTGTTATATAAATAGTTGATCCCAAGTACGATAAAACTCTCTTTGATCTCTAGACTTTTTTACTTATTTACTACACTCTAAGAGTATTTACTAATTTTGACATCGAATGTTTCCTGACCCAAGGTCTCCCTCTCAAAGTTGTATTATATTATTCTTTGAGCAAAACTCATTGAAAAAGACCTGAGTTGTTGAAGTTTGGCCCAAGGGTGTATGAAACACGATGTTAACTCATACTGTATAGGGTTTATTTAAAAAAAAATCTTATATAATAAAATTTGTAGTACATATAGTCACTCAGAATAATAATAATATTATTATTATTATTATTATTATGTGAATTATATGTGGCAAGCTATTGTTACTTACCTAAAACACAATTTAATGGTCTGATTGGATGAGTTTAATAACCCAGGTCAACTCATTAATTTGGCTAGGATGTCGTGGTAAGGGTGAGGATCGAGCCTAAAACGTTAAGATAAGATGAAAGTTGAAAAAATATAATTAGAATATAATTTTTATTTTAAAATTTAAAAAAGTTGAATTGTTTATTATATTTTATTTATAAATTTAAAAAAATTGTAATAATTATGTGAGATGAGATGAAATAATTTTACTGACACCGTTTTGATTCAGAGACTAATTGAATAAAAAATTATTAAAATATTATTTTAAGATTTGAAAAATGTTAAATTATATATTATATTTTGTGCGTGAGTTGGAAAAAAAAATTGTAATAATGATTAGATGATATGAATTGAGATGAATTTTCAATCTAAACTGAGATTAAATAGACGAGATTGGAGAGAGAGAGAGCGCCAGCGAGCCTGTTAATATTTATTCATGAATAAAACGTAATTATATAATATACTTTGATCGGAATTTGATGTCGATCTTGGGATACAGTACTCGTAACTCGCCATGTTTTGTGATGTAATAACGCTCCAAATTGATTATATAGCTAAAGTTAATATAGTGGTAATTTATTAGTGTAAATGCACAATAAAGCATACTTAACGATACACGCTGGACGGCATAAGACGGCTGGACGGCATAAGACGACTTCCATTATAATAAAACTACGTTACGTGGAAACCAAATTACAATCCTTGGAAATTAAATATTATATCCTGACACTATTTTCGGATCATGCAAAAATAGTAATAGATTTCTAGCCATTGGCGTGACTAAAGATCAGTACGTACTTGATCGAAGTTGATGAAAACTCATTTTAATTTAAGAAGATTCCAAAAACTAAAAAAAATTATTGATGACTGTTAAATATGTATATATAGTTGTTAATTAAATAGAGTGCGTTGAAAAACCGTGCGAAATAAAATATTTTTGATCGAGATTTATTATTCATCATCTTTACAAACCACACATTATATTTATTTTTATTGTTTTAATTTTTAAAATTTTATTTTTTCTAAACTAATTGAATTATTCTATTCATTATCAATATACCACATATTTAATAAGAGAAAAAATAAAAAATTAATTATGATATATAGTATAAAGATGATGAATATAATTTTTCTTTTTGATCAGACTAAAAGTAACACCAATTAGATGAGTTCCTACACGAGATTTTATTTTCTTATTATTAATACTCGGTGTGATAGAATAAAATCCTCATTAATCTCGAAAGTCTATTTTTTTTAAATAGAATAATACAAAGAAAGAAAATTGATCACGTAATGAAGAAGGCCTATTTGTTTTTATTCGAGTGTCCTTTGCTGGTCACGAAAGAGGTCGGGAAACTCGTCACGTGTTCTGGGCGGGACCTACTAATTAAAGACGAAATATAATTTTTTTTTAATTTTTTTAAAAATTATTGGGCCCCACATTCACTACAAAATGTGAAATATACCTGACATTGGTAAATTTTAGGACTGTTCATCCGGTAATGATTTGGGAACTCAGATTTAAAATTTGGGCCGAAACTTAAGCCGGATTAGTCTAGATTAGACCCGGGCCAGAATTGAATTTTTTAAAAATCCGAATTTCGGATTGAACACTTTTTTCTTTTATTTATTTATTTATTTTTTCTTTTCTATTTTCTTTAAGCGTGCTTGAGTGCAGCATGCTTCAAACTTCACGTGCAACTTGCAGTACATACTGTAAAAATAAATAATGAGAAAATAACAGAGTATGAGTGATTTGCCTTGTGTGCAAGTTCTCAAGTTTCGGCTGAAAGTGGCTTGAATTCTGCAAACACAAGACGCTCTAGACGAAGCCCAAGGGTCAGACGTATTGATAATGCTCCCAAGGCCCTTAGCCCCTTTATATTTGGGAGCCATTTTAATGGGTTTTTAATTTTGCAGCACTCAAGCATGCTGGAAACAAACAAACCGGGTACTGAGTGTATCCGGGTTTCGATCCGGATTTGTTTCGAGCCAGAATTTGAAATTGGTTTCCAGTTTCTTAGGTTTTGGACTGAACCGGAAAAAATTCGATCCGGATAAACAGTCCTATTGGCAATTAGCTATTTTTCCTTACCTAAAAACACAAATTTATGAGCTGAGCGGATGAATTATAAATATTTGAGAATCTGGATCAATTATATAATTATCGGCCTTTCCACACGTCTCTAATCAACCAAAGTTGAAAATTAGAATGCTTAATGTCTATATATGATGTGGCAGTATGAATCATGATAACGATAAGCGCCTTAATGTTGATAGCAACTCAATTAATTATTATTGAAGTAATGTTATGTACAGTCATAGTATGTGCAAATGCTGTGCATGCAATCTCTTTGAAAAATAGTGAGATCTATTATTAAAAAATTAATTCTTTTTCATGTGGATCTCGTTTTTTTCAAAGAAATTACGTAGCGCTTGCACATTCTATGAATACAAATATCGCTTCTCTTATTTTACTGTGACAAAAATATATGAAACGAAATTATCTATAATTCAATCCACGTTTGATGTCATGATCTTTGGACACATTAATGATCATATATATGTATATTGTGATACACTCCAAACCGATTACTTAAAGTTACAATCGAGACTTGCCAATGTTATATAGCCAATTTACCTAATAAAATAGTTTGTGCGAGACTTAACCATTCATACAAGGGAGGGAGCTTCTGCAACTAAAAATAGATTTCATAAAAGTAAACTTATTAACTGACTTGACTTCATATAATATGTTAGATTTATTTTACAATATGATGTACCATATCAAGATACATCAATTTGTAAACTTTATTTTATAAAGTCTCATTGTGGCTAGAGCATTTATCTTAATACAATATCATTGTAATATTTTCGTTCAATATGAGACTTAACTTCCCTCTAACAATTCCGAATATCACATTTTTGTTGGTTTTACATTAGTTGATTAAAATATTTTTAACTATATATAGTATTAATATGTGCACAGTGTCATGTTTAGTGGTTCGGCTCTTGTGGTTATAATCGACATATGGTAAATGCGTTTTAAAAAGTTATGACTTTTTATGAATATTATTTCCTTTTCTATAATTAGAAAACCACACTTACACTTTAAACAATCCAAATTTTCTACAAATTCAGAAAAATATTTTCACCTTTATTTTATCTTTCTTTCTTTGAACGTTAAGCCTCGTTTACTTTCAAAGATAAAACATAAAACTTTAAAAAAAATTTTAAAAACAAACACTCATTTTTCTTTTTTATTTCAATTCCTCTTTCATTATTTTATTACTGTTAATTGACTGTACAAAAATCTGCGTCCGACCCTCTCCTTTCTCTCTCTCGTGTTGCCCTTTCGGCAACAAAGCCTGCCGATGCGTAATGTGAATCTCCATTGGTGCCCTGCAGAAACCAACATCCCATCCCTGCATACATTTCTGAGATATTCGGAGTCTCTCATTATTATTTCTTACTTCATTATTATTTATTTATTTATTATTTAATATTTTGTTATTACTTTTTTATTCTATTTACAAATATTCCTAAACAGTTTTACGGTCCAAACGTCTAGTAGCTTTTCTCTCTTCACCGGAGAACAGCCAAGTCTTGTGGGTTTTTGCACGGCGCCATTGTCCGGCCTCTGCGAGAATAGTGTTCTCACATGGGTGCTTGAATGCTTTCCCCAATCTCAAGCCCCCACTGTGTTTAAGACCAACTTTAAAATCCTCAGAACATGCCCAAATCCAGGAAAAGCACCCCCACCATAAAAAACAAGATCTACCACCGTCGACCCTCTCTCTGCAAGTGGTGCCATAAACGGCATTCAACGGGCACCACGGGTCCAAGAACTAGGTCGTACTAGGTAACCCCGAAAATACTGTCCAATATTTGTCATTTAGCTAATTTTTTGTTGGACTTTGTTTTTCTATGCGTGTTGAATGATTTGGTGTTTTTTATTAGGAGTGGAGGTGGAATAGTTATGATTTGATTTTGGAATGGTTTTGTAACACCGTTTTTTACATGGAATAGAGACCTAGAAATAAAGGAAAAACATTAGGGGATGAATAGAAAATGAGATAGTTGAGATTTCGTGACAGCATGATCAAACCTTTGAAACATCTTCAGAAAGTTTGATGCGTGGTTCAATATTTATCTCAACGAGCTTGAAAACACAACCCAAAGCAGCTTGTACCACTGCTCTTGTGCCTACTACCACAGACATGGCACCCACTGTACAGGATGTTAAAGTTTGGAGTGTTTGATTTGGCTCCATTAGCAAGTCGGTGCTGATACCTTTTGGTTTAGCTAACTACTGCTTTTAGGAGAACTCTTTCAATCCTTAAAATAAATAGGAAAAAAAAAGTTGTAAACAACTTTAAATAAAAAAAATTATTAGTTCATTAAGATGCCAGTTTTAGAGCTTCCAGCTAGCCCTAGGAATAGTATAAGTGGAGCTTTAAGAACATGTAGAATTTTCTTTGCTGTAGGTGCACTATGGATCTAAGATACTTTAACAGATACCACCAAGTTAGCTTTAGGCAGGGGAGGGTTAAGCGGTCAAAAAATTGGTGGGACATAATTAGTACACAACAACATAATAAAACATTATTATTATTTTTTTAATTTTTGTTGATTATTGCTTTGACTTTTGTGTATAGAAATTAAAAAATTATTTTTTTGGCGCTGTAATAGTACCCCTTTACTTAGCGTTTTCTGTGTCATACCTGGCCAGGACCACTTTCTGCAGAAAAGGGTGTCCGCTATTTCTGCAGAAATGTGCACCACCATCAATGAAATGCTATGATGTTGGACCAATTGGCAATCACATGTTTCAAGGGGAAACCCCACCTTATACACCCATCCACCGGCCCCTACATCTCTTGTGGTAGAGAAATATCCCAATAAAACTAACAAATGATAATAGAGTGGATATAGAAATGTTGATGAAGCAACGGATATTTGGGGTGAGCTTTGTGGGGTTATTTCTAAAACCATATTTGTCAGCCTATTCAAAGCTAGGACAAATACATATACCAGAATGTCACTCCTGCTATAAATGCAAGAAGGTTTGGAGTTGTATATAGCTTTCATTTGACAGTGAGCTTGAGAAAAAATATATCAACCCAACATCAAATTGATGTTCATCAGATTCGTTTCTTCAAAAATCTGCAAGGGCTTTCAAGAAACAGAAACTTTAGATGACTCGATATTCAGAAAATTTAAAACCCATTTTTTACTATGTCATAGACTCTCCTTAATTAAGCCAAACAATGAAAGTACATGGAAAAAAGCCAAGGGAATGGAATTTTCCAACTTTCTTTTAGTTTGGAGAAATACTTTAGCCACGAAGGGATTACATAAAAGTAAATTCATAAATTGACATGGCTTAATATAGCGCGTCAGATTATAAAGTTACCTTTAGTATAAAGTAGATCGAACAGATCACATTAAGCCCCATCAGTTTGTGAGTTTACTTTTGTATAATCTCATTATGTCTGTAGTAGTTCTCTTTATTTTGTGGTTGGTTTAGCCCTGCATCTGTGGTCGTGTTGGTTTGGCATGAGGCTTCTTGGATTGGGACACATGGTCTATTACCATGTATGTGTTTTATTAGCATCAATTGACCATTTTAATGGTTTTTTACTACAAGAAGCTTCAAGAACTCCTTTTTTTGTACTTTTTTTTTCTAATTGTTATGAACATGCAGCTTCCTTATCAATATTAACCAATTGATCTAAACATTATTACCTTTTTAAACTGTCAATTAATAGACCTGTAGGTTGACCTAACATTGATTATTCATCAATTATTTTGATGGTCTAGATCCTTTAGACACCTTCTACTCAAATAGATGGGCCACCTATAATTTGCAATTTCTACGAAACATGGGTTAGAATTTATATATTGGGTGGTTAAAAGTTCCATCTGAATTGATTTCTATTTTTTTTGCAAAACAGAAAAGGGTATGGCCCAATTTTTCGTTGCATTTTTTTTTTTTTTTTTTTTTTTTAACTGTGGGTGTTCAGGCCAGTTTGCACGCACCTCAACTAATCCCATGGAGCCCTAAAGTTTACGACCAGGTAAACCTCCAGTGGTCCTAAGGGGACTCGAACTGGTGACTATTGGCAAACCCAAAGCCGGACCAGCTGAGCTACCCTCAGGGTTAGTTGTATGTCTATTACATATATAGAACAAACCCCCTTCCCTTTTTGCCAACATCCTGCAGTAATCCAAGCCATAGGCTACACACAGTATCTTTAACACTACTTTGATTAATACTAATAATCCGTCCATGATAGCCAACTGAGCACTTACACCATTGGGATTTAATAATCTAATAGATCAAAAAGCACTTTGTTAGCGTTACCGCCTACGCTCCGCTAGCCTACCTCACCGTCGGTAGGTATGGCCCACTTTCCTCGTAGTTTATATTTCATTTACATTGTTGTTTTGCCTATTGTTCATGCATATTACTTACTGGAATTTTCTATATAGTTCATGGATCGTGTACACCCGCCTATCACTACTGCATTGAAATTTTGACTTATGTTACACCTTTGATTGTCATATATTAGCTTTTGATCATGGACTCCGATTCGAAAATTTTACACATTGATCATGAGTTATGGGTGGATGGGATGGAGGAAATTTTCATTGAGATGTTGTACTCTGATGCCCTTACTGGTGTACTAAGGGCTGGGAAGATCACAAGTAGGGACCACGCTTTGTATGCTGAACGTCTTACGGCTCTGGGCATAAGGGCGAATGATACCAACCAAGTGAAGGGCAAAATACATAGGCTAAAGATGATGCAAGGAGTTTTCATTGACCTAATGAGCCAAGCTGGTATGGGATGAGACTCTATCCAAAAACGATTATAGAAAGTGACGAACATTGGGCAAATGTCATTAGGGTAAGGAAGTTGTAGCCATGGTTTTTATAATATTATACCATATTTGTGCTACCGTTCCATGTGTTTTTATATTTATTGTTGTCTTAACGACTCCCTAATATAGATATTGAAATGTTTGGACTAGACCAAACCACAAGTGAAGAGGTTCCGTACCTCGGGCTGTCCAAAGTATGCGAAGCTTTACACGATTTTTGGTGCTTCAATTGCCACTCGTACACTTCACCACGTGTCCACCGAACTACCACCAACATTGGACGACAAGCAACATCTTGATGCAGAGATGCGGCATCAGGGCCCCGCACTGGGCATGCGAGCCAGTGTGGATTTTCATGTACCAGGCATGAAGTAGTTCTCCATGGACATGGGACACCTTCATTGGGACCATCGAGTAGATAGTCCTGACAGCATCAAAAAGGGGGGGGGGGGGAAGCATCCAGGTGGATGAAAACATATCTAACTGTCTTGCAGCAATCACGTGTTCCTATGAGGCACGTCGGAAGTGCTATGAAGGTAGAGCTGAAGCATTAGGGGGAAAGCATAATGGAGGATCGGGACCCACCATGGACAATGATGACGGTTGGGATCCGTTCGCTTATTGTGTGACATTGTTACAGACATTTTAGCCTCCACTGTCGAACGAGATTTTCTCCCCTGCATTCGACTGCTTACTGGATCCCATGGTTCGTCGAGGATTTCTGGCCACAAATGATGTGCATCGGCGAGCATGGGCTATGTATAGTTGAGAGATATTGCCTATCCATTTGGAAACCTATGAATAAATTGTTATATTGAGATGTTATTTTTCATTTATGGTTTTGTAGTGGGTCCCAGTTTTTCTTCTTTATCAAATACTACAAAAAAACTCAAAACCTTTTTATCTCATCTCTATAAACAAATATACACATTTTAACAAAATTATCTTATCTCATCTCAACTCACATATCTCAACCCTGTGCACATATCTATAAAAATCTTATATCATTTCATCTCCGAAACAAACCAAGCTTTAGTTACTTTATATTGAGTTCGAAGATCTTCTTTTGTGTGTACTGAAAATGGATTAATGAAAATTGATGTCGTTGTATATTAAAAATAGATTGGCAAAAAGCCTAATGCATGTTAAAATCTAGAGGAGGCGGAATCTACTGTAACAAAAACGTTCATGACAACGTAAATAACACTGAACTAGCATATTTTCGCACCAATTTTTAGTGCAAGTTCCGTATATCAAACCAAAAGAAAAATTGGAAAAGAGGGTGATTTAAGGATTCTTCAGCTAGAAAAAGAAGACTTAAAAAAGTATACCGCAGTATGCAAATATAAGAAATCATTCAGGAAGAAAGGTACCGAACGATGGCATCATGGCCTGAATGCCCTGAACTTTTGGCATTTATAAGGATTACCTATCTCTGGGACTGGTGACCAGCCGATTACTGAGTTTTGAGATGAAGGCCCACCTACATTGAACCCACGCCATTTTGCGTGCTGGTGAATTGGGCTAAACCCGATCAAGATAACCATTTAGTTTACTTAGTGTAGGCCCAATCCTAAATTAGATATTGAAGCTCTAATAATGTCGTGGATCACAAATCCCAAAAGGTAGAAGCAGCAGTTATTGGGTATTCTGTTAGTTGGGCCAAGCCCAGCTTTATGTCAGCCATGGGTTAAATGACTAATCACTACGTATGATTTGGTGATTATAAAATAAATATATATTTATTTAAGATTAACGGTCAGAATTGAATGAGGTCTAAACAATCTGTACGTGTTCACAATGGTTTATAAACCATATTATGTATCATGTGTTTATATATGCAATTAGACCACCCAATTAATAATTAAGTGGGACGTTGTACATTCTAGCTGTGGTACTGTTTGTGAGAGTGAGGATCAAAGTTGATGGGTGACAAATTAATATTCATTTTGGGGTTGGTTAGGTCAATTATAACAATACATTAATTAAGAAATAATTAGCAGGCTAGGGGGCCGTAATTAATGTCGACCATGCATTACGAATATATATATATAATTAATTAATCTTCGTGAATCAAATTGGCCGGCCGGCATACACTAGTAGCTGTGAATTAATGTCTCAAAAGATTAATATAAATTACTAAAGGTTAATTCCATCGTAGGTGTTTGTGCTGATCATTGACATGTAAAAAAAAAAAAAAATCGTACTATTTGGGGCAGAAAATAATCTTAATTATTCAGTAAATGATGATGATGATCTATATATCATGATATCTATTATATGTACGTTTGTGCTAGTGACTAACAGTACGCACCAGGCACAATCTGATTTCTTTAATAT
>QEOT01001765.1:62537-91390 GCA_003123785.1 Pterocarya stenoptera
AAAAAAAAAAAATCATTATTAGCAATAAGCTTCATGATAGTACATTATCGTGATATATTTTACTACTCCCGTCGTGATTTTAAAAATGTCATTTCCTTTATAAATTAGAAACTATATGAATTAGCTGGCATGTCCAACTATGCTGTGTATGCTAACTATGAAGCGTTTTCTTTTTCTGATACATTGTTCTGTTAACAGGATAAACCGTTTTGGAAGATGGAGACTGAAGAGAAAATAGAAGCATGTGAAAGGAAGAAAAGTGATGGAAATGTTTTGTTTAAGACTGGGAAGTTTTGGCGTGCCTCTAGGAAGTATGAGAAGGAAAGTAATTCTCTGATGAGAAAATGCATCAACTTTAAGAGATGGACGATATATTGTGTAACATTTTTTTCTGCAGACTGGCAGAAATTGAAGTATCTGCTTCACTTCTATTTGCAGGCTGCAGAGTACGTTGAGTTTGACCATACTTTCACTGATGACGAGAAGTCTACTGCAAAGGCCCTATGGTTGTCATGTAATTTGAACAGTGCTGCTTGTAAACTTAAGCTGGGGGAATACCTTGAAGCTTCAAAACTATGCACAAAGGTTCTTTCTTTCCCACCCTCCTTTTCCAAATCTGCCTGTGATATTGCCGGGGTGATGAGTTGATCTAGGGATAGAACACTGGTACTGATACATGTGATACTTGGAATGACTTCGTCGGGTGGAAATTGATTGATGGAAGGCCAGAAAGGTCTTCTTATAGAGAATGCTTCACTATAATTATGTCTATTGTTGAATACTAATTATGCATACTTATTTATTTGCATTGTATCAGGTCCTAGAACGTGATCCATACAATGTCAAAGCTCTATACAGACGATCCCAAGCATACCTGAAAATATCTGAGCTAGAGAAAGCTGAGGATGATGTTAAGAGAGTTCTAACCATTGATCCAAATAATAGGTATGAACCTTGTGACGCCCATCTTACATCTTTCTCTATCAAAATTTCCTTTTTATTTCATTCCTTTATAAAATTTTGAATTAACAGAGACGTGAAGCTCGTTTGCAAAGAGTTAAAAAATAAGCAAAGGGAATATACTAGATATCAAGCTGAGATTTTCAGCACAATGCTTTCAAGAATGGGATAGCTAGCTAGAACTATTAACAACTTGTCTAGTATCAGAAGCAAACCTTCGCTGGTGCTGGAGTCAGATTGGAGTAATTTCTTTCGTTCATTTGGCACCAACTAATTTCATGTGGTGGCTCATTGTATGTTAAGTACTTGCCTTTTATTGTTCTATTCATGATATGAAACATGTTCTCAACTATATATGAATCATAGCATAGCATTTTGTAAAGAGAAAAAAACACACTATTTTATTCATTAATGACGAGACCCATCGATATTTAGCCAAGATATAAATTACCTATATATAATTCATTTTCATTTATTTATGGGTAGGAAAAGCCATAGATTCAGAAGTCATCGTTACTTCCATACGAAATAGTAATAACAAAATAAAATAAGGTCCCAAAGTTGCTTAGATAAACTTTATCCAATCCAAGTTTTCTTTACTATTACAGTACCATCCATCCATTTTGGGGCTTGACTTTGCAACACAATTCATGGTTGGTTGATTTGATCACCCTTGAGCAATGTTAGGTGAACCCAAAATTGGATGGTTTCCCCTGAATTGCCCCCTAGCACCATTATCATCTCCCGTCGTCTCACCAACCCACCAACTCCCGTGGACCCCACGGCTGCTCCAACTATATGAATACCAACTTTGACCCACCAACACGCCATTTTAATTACTCCGCTCCAACAAATTTCACGCAATCTAGAATTAAATACAAGGAGACCTATAAAAAAACAATACCTCTACCAAAAAAAACCCAATGATTTCATGAAAATTCTGGTGTTAATGTAATATTGTTCATAATCTATGTTGTTTTTAAAAATTAATAAATAATATCATGTCAAAGCATGCTATGAAATAAAAATTAATCGCCTATATATATATTTATATATATATATATATAAGAAACAAGTGGTGGCATAATGCAATTAGTACATTTAGAGAATAAAATTGCATAGATTGGCTGGAGGCTTAATTGAGATCACGTTCTAGTTGGTACTAGCTATTTAAGGCATTATTAGAGTCACCGTTCTTTCTGGATGCTAATCAACGATCCTTAATATGTTGACCCATGTATAGGAACATAATAACCAAGAAATCAATCAATGAACCCAAAATAATGTATCTCTGCGGTTTGGAAAGTTGATCGGTCCGGTCAGGAGCACCCACTCCTAGACTTCTAGTCAGAAAAATTAGGCTTTGGTTTATAATTTTCAAGTCATTTTATCCGGGGCACACACATCAAGATTTTTGCATATTTATTCATACGGAAAACACATTTTCATAGTATATTTCACAACAATATGAGGTTATTTTTATTAAATGATGTTACTTTTATAAAATATTTTACATAAATACTTATCATTTAAAACATAATTATATAAAATGTTGTAAAAAATATTATATGTAAATCACTTTTCTTATTCAGACTATCAGTGTTGCTTGAAAATGTCACCCATCATGAGAAGCTAACGCATCCATGAGATGTCACTTGCAACATGTCTCATTTAGGGACCCTATTCAGACTGCCTATTAAAATCCAAGAGACTACTTGTAATTCTTGAATTAATAGCTGAACATTTACTAATTGGTATTGGAACAGTTGTAAGAGAAAAGAAGGAAGACGGAAAATGGCAGGTCAAAGTGAGTAGTCCGCCTCTGTATTCATTAGCTAATCTAAAATGATATATATGGTAGATAAGTATGAGTTTTAAATTACAAAGAATCTGATCATGGCTTAATCTAAAATGCAAAACTGATGTAAGAAACATTATCATTAGTAAACGTTTGAATTTGAGGTAAGTTACAGTGTTGGTTCTAGACATGAACTCTGCTAGCTGCTGTTGTGTGGACTCTGCTACTGATGTGGACACAGACTCAGATAATACCTCAAGAACAGTATCATCTCACTAGTTGGAATAAAAGAGAAGAGCCTATAAAATGAATTAAATTATCTTGATACTTTGCATCGGCTTGTACTTGCTATTGGGTCGTTGAAATAGTCTTATATATTGTCGGTCTTTTTCATTTGAGAAATACAATACTAATTTTTGTTCAAAACTTCCAATCTGTGGGCTATGGAGCTGATACAAATTACAAGGGTCAATTACTTCACCAACCTTTGATTCTTCCACAAACTTCTTTTTTTAGTGGTGAGTCTCACCCACTAATTTCCACCTTACCAACCACGCCAAAGTGATGAACAAAACCCGCCACCATGATCGGTCCACATGTCGTACGCCCTCATCTCTATCTGTTCGCAGATCAGATCAGGAGATTAAAATAAATAAATAATAATAATAATGCTGTAAGCCGCACAACTTGGACAGTAGTCCTTTCACCGACTCCATCTCTAATATTTATCCACCTCTCTCCAACCAGTTCTTTGGCTTCGGCCTCGTCACAAAGCAATTTGTTCATATTCTTCATCCTCCATCTCCTCCAATGGAGCCTTTCCTTCTAATACCCATCGCGCTTGTCACCCTCTTCCTCGCATACAACATCTACCAGCGGCTTAGATTCAAGCTCCCACCGGGCCCTCGCCCGTGGCCGATCGTCGGAAACCTCTACGACATAAAGCCAGTGAGGTTCCGGTGCTTTGCCGAGTGGGCTCAAGCGTACGGCCCAGTTATATCGGTGTGGTTCGGATCGACGCTAAACGTGATCGTGTCGAACTCGGAGTTGGCAAAGGAAGTTCTCAAGGAAAATGACCAGCAACTGGCGGACAGGCACAGAAGTAGGTCGGCAGCAAAGTTTAGCAGGGATGGGAAGGACCTTATCTGGGCGGACTACGGTCCTCACTATGTGAAGGTCAGGAAAGTGTGCACCCTTGAGCTTTTCTCGCCCAAGAGACTCGAGTCTCTTAGACCCATTAGGGAAGATGAGGTTACAGCCATGGTTGAATCCATTTTCAACGACTGCACCAATTCTGGTACGCTTCTTTTTGTTCTCCTGTTCGTTTAACTTTCTTCCTTTCTTGTTTCAAAGGACAATTACATATACACATGAAAAGAACAATATCCTATATATCGATGATCTCCTTTTTCTACAGTAAATTGTATTCGTTTGGTTAGCTGCATGATTTTTTTTTTTTCCCTGAAATGCTGCGTGAATTAATTATTTGTGCTGTTTATATTATTATCTTAGGGTAAAAGATAAATGCATAATTTCTAATATAATCATGTTTTAAAAGGAGTGTATTAAGACAAGCGATATACGAAGAGATTCTACAAAATAAATTTATAATCTGATTAATCATGTCAAATTGTTTAATTAATTTGTAGGATTATTTTTATGTAATCATTCTATAATTAAAGTATTATTTTTCTTTACGCAAAGGAATGTTACTTTTATAAGTAATTTTAGAAAAATATCTCCCATTTCAAACATAACTATATAAAAAATTATAAAAATAATTATATGTCTATATCTTTCTTATATTTTTCAGTCGGTTCATTTGTACTTGTTAGCAAATAGCAATGTATTCTTTCATTACCACGTAGGGCCTCTTATTATTATTATTATTATTAAAGCAATATTAAATAAGTTTTATAATGTACAAATTTTGCGTATTATATTAAAAAATTAGGATATATTATTTTTTTAATGATATATCATATCTATCTACTTTTTTCACGTTAGATTTAAATCATTTAAGCACTCTAAAGTTATAAATAGCACAATATCATTTCTATTAATTATTAGCCTAAAAGTCAAGTACAATTTTATCGATGACACGGAACCGGAACGGTGACACAAGGCCTTTGCAAGTTGCAATGTTTGACTTGGTTTTTTATACGATTGATATATAAAGGCTAAAATATATTATCGAAGCTTCCCAACTTAAAAAGTTAATGAAAATCCGATTTATTTTTTGCAAGCAGACGGTTGGTTTCACGCATTAATGGATTGGTCACCTGCTTTAAAAAAACAAAAAAAGAAAGAAAAGATTAGCCGTCTTTTCTATTCCTTGTGGAGAGCTTGACCATGCTAGCTAGAGAGTGCTTGTCGGCCATTTTTTAAAGATACCCTTGGTTTGACTCATTCTGATTTGGTTACTGAAGAAATTTTAATAAAGAGTGGCCCTGCCTCGACACAGAGCGACAGAACATTTATTATATACCCATTTTCTTGGCTCTTCCCAAGCGATACTATTTCTGTCATTCCCATTCCATACTATAAAGTATAAAGAATTCTTTTTCCTATTTGCACAAATTCTGCCAGAAATCTGCTGGATTAAGGCTCCGTTTGTTTAGATAAAATCACTATCTCATCTCATCTCAATTATTACAATTGTTTCAAATTTTCATACAAAAATATAATAAACAATTTAACTTTTTCAAATTTCAACATAAAAATAATACTAAAAAATATATTCTACTAATATTTTATTCAACTATTATTCAAAACATCTCATCTCATCTCATCTGTGTATCCAGCGGGGCCTAAGTAGCATATTCGATTGTGCAAAATGCACACCAAATGTACAAGATGGGATCTTGCAATATGTAACATGATAATGCCATTACCATGTCAGTCTATCCAAAAATAAATAAAACTTGTACATATATAATTGTAAAATACGCAACAGAATCTTGTTTTTATGACTATTTGTTTCCTTTCTTTTTTATACAACTTATTCAGGAAAATTAGCTATAAATTGTCATGTTACTATACGCAGATAATAAGGTTAAAAGTTTGTTGGTGAAGAAATATTTGGGAGCAGTGGCATTCAACAACATTACAAGACTGGCATTTGGGAAGCGGTTTGTGAACTCAGAGGGCGTAATGGACGAGCAAGGGTTAGAATTCAAGGGAATCGTGGCCAATGGGCTGAAGCTTGGTGCATCACTTGCCATGGCAGAGCACATTCCATGGCTTCGTTGGATGTTCCCTCTTGAGGAAGAGGCATTCGCCAAACACGGCGCAAGGAGGGATAGACTCACTAGGGCTATCATGGAAGAACACACTCAGGCACGCCAGAAGAGTGGTGGTGCCAAGCAGCATTTTGTTGATGCTCTGCTTACACTGCAGGACAAATACGACCTCAGCGAGGACACCATCATTGGACTTCTTTGGGTAAGAGAAAAAGAATCCCATTTTCCTTCTCTTGGGTTGATAAATTAGAACATACACAGGTTGTTTTGGTCGTTTGCAATACATTTACATTTTTGCATCCTATGCGTTATGCAGGACATGATCACTGCAGGCATGGATACCACCGCAATCTCAGTAGAATGGGGCATGGCTGAGCTCATCAAGAACCCAAGGGTACAACAGAAGGCCCAAGAGGAGCTAGACCGTGTCATCGGGTTCGAACGCGTCGTGACAGAAGCTGACTTTTCGAACCTACCTTACCTGCAATGTGTAGCCAAAGAGGCACTAAGGTTGCACCCTCCAACCCCGCTAATGCTCCCCCACCGAGCCAATGCCAATGTAAAAGTTGGTGGCTATGACATCCCTAAGGGATCAAATGTTCATGTCAACGTTTGGGCGATTGCACGTGATCCGGCAGTGTGGAAAAATCCACTTGAGTTCCGGCCGGAGCGGTTCCTTGAGGAGGATGTTGATATGAAGGGCCATGACTTCCGGCTACTTCCATTTGGCGCGGGCAGGCGAGTGTGTCCCGGTGCCCAACTCGGTATCAATTTGGTCACGTCCATGCTTGCTCACCTACTGCACCATTTTGTTTGGACACCACCAGAGGGGATAAAGCCAGAGGAGATTGACATGTCTGAAAATCCTGGACTGGTCACTTATATGCGGAGCCCATTACAAGCCACGGCTGCTCCAAGGTTGCCATCCCACTTATACAAACGTATGGCGGTCGACATGTAGTTTTTCATTTTGTTTGTTATTATCGTCCTCGATAGCTTACTTTTATGCTATATATGAACTTCGTGATAAAATTGTAATTTGATTGAGATTTTTTTATATAAAAAGGAAAATGCGATTTCTTTTTATGCATAATTGTTATTGTTCATGCCTTTAACCTTGTGTTGTTTCTTTCGAATGAAATTTAGAACTTGTCATGACTAAATTACTTACCAAAAATGCAGGCGAGAGTTCAAAACAAGATTTATGCATTAGAAACGCGCCATCAAGCAATTATATATAGTAGGGTTGTTTGTTCGGTTTTGGTCCAAAATCGAAACCGACCGACGGTTAGTTTTATCCCTAAAAATCGATCGAAACCGACTGGTGGAGAGGGGTGAAACCGGCTGGACCTGTTCCAGCCGATTACCAGTCGGTTTGGCCAATTTTTCTTGGGCCCTTTTTTTTTGCCCAATTCAACATTTTTTTGGGGCTCTTTTTTTTCAATTCATTATCCCAAATATTTTTGAGCATTTTTTGAGTTGATTTCAAATTCAAATTTGCTGAATTTTTAAAATCCATTTTAAATAGTCAATTTCGTTTTAATTTTAATATCATTTGTAATTTCCTACTATTACTAACTATATTACTTATTATATAATTAAAAAAATAAAAATAACTTCACTAGATGTTTAGTATTACATAATACATATTACAAAAAACAAAAAAAATAAATTGTCTTAAGCATAGCAAAATGCAACTAAAAAACATAACATAAACAAATCAAAACAAATTGTCTTAAACATAGCAACAATGCAATATATATATATATATATATTTATGACATAGATAAATGAAAACAAATTGGGAGTGATCTTCATATTTGCTGTTTCAACCTTCAATCTTCAATAGTAGTCACGTTTGATTGTGCGCCCAACGCTATATGCAAACATTAATAAATATTAATAATAAGAATAAAATATCAAATGTTAGTGAATTTGGATTATAAAAAATACTAAAATTAAATTACAATGAAAACAAAGAAAATATTACCTGATTCTATTATGAAACTTTTCACATTATCCATAGTCTCTCGAATATCAATAGTTGTTGACGGTGCCTTAACCAATTTTGAGTACAAATAAGTGCCTCAATGGTTCTCAGAGCCAACGAAATTCGAAAAGAATCAAGTACACAACCTCACGTACTAAATGTTGACTCGGACTCAACCGAGGAAACATGCATGACCAATAACCAATAAGTTTCGTGCCATCCTAATGAGTATAAGATCGTTAGGCTCATTAATTTTCCACAAAGTCAACAAGTCAAATAATGGGCTGAGTGCCTCACAACCATCTCATAAATATCGATCTACTTCTGTTTTGAGAATAGTAGATACCATGGTGGAAGATGCTTTATACCACTCGTAGAACCATTTGGTCTCATGTTTGCTATCATCATCATTCATGGTTTTAGATGTCGGAGGGGGTTTATGTTCTTGAGTACTCGTGGTGGAACCGAATGTATCATTATACTCCGTATACAAATCTACTAATACCTGTCTCACACTCGACACCAATTCTTCAGCACGAAACTCATCATGAATTTTTTCGGGTGGAAAGTAAGAACTCCAAACTTGTTTTATGAATCAAGCACAACTGCAATTAACATGAACAAGTTCATCCTGTCTAATGATTCACAATACTTATAATATTTTGTTTTCATGTTTATGGTCATACTCCTCAAACAACTATTAGTACTCTTGCTCAACATAATTAACTCATTTTGAAAATCATAAATTTTTAAAAAATTGGTGTTAGCTGTCACATATAAAGACCCAAAAAAATCTATTAGTGGCATTATAAAACATTCTAAAAAACTTAACAAACACCCATACTGTCTCCCACTCCCTAACTTTAGGAGAACCTATGCGCTCAGGCCCATGGCCATCATCAAAGTAAGAAACGAAATTATAATCCTCACTCTTAATCCGCCAAAAAGCCTTCTCAAACTTCTCAGTCACCTCCAACATTATATAGATTGAGTTCCATCGTGTTTGTACATCAAAACACAGCATTTTCTTACAATCAATTTTTTCTTTTTCTGCACATCTCTTAAATTTGTTTAATCTTGCAGGGATGAACGCACAGATCTAACTACATTTCTAACCATTGTGATGGCGTCATTGCACTTTTTCAAACCCTCATTCACAATAAGATTCAATATATGAGCACAATAACTCATGTGTATATACTTACACTCAATAGATTCCTAGCCAAAAACGATTTCAAATATGAAATTGCAGTATCATTTGAACTTGCATTATCAACAGTTACAATAAATATTCTATCAATGCCCCAATCAAGCAAGCACAACTTAACATATCTCCCAATAGTATTCCCTTGATGATTAGGGAATAAATAAAAATTAATATTTTTTTCCTGCAATTTTCAATCCTTATCAATGAAGTGTACAGTTAGACACATATAATTCAAATTTTGTACCAATGTCTATGTATCGATTATCAACAAAATCTTCACGCCACCATTTTTAAACACTTTTTTAAGTTTTTCCTCTTCTAATTCATACAATTGTGACACGACACGACACTTTAAACTGAGGTTCAAGAAACCAACATACTTTCCTAAATCATTGTTCTTCAACAACTCTAAATGGCATCTCATCGATAATTATCATCTCTACAATCGCCAATCTCACAGTCTCTTCACTATATTTATGGGTTATAAAACTCCTTAATACACTACCATCACTCTCTCCAACCCCCTCCTCAGGTGTTGCCTCATTTGTCAATTTTTTTTGTACATATCCAAAGGCCCACGTTTATGAGGATTTTTAAGGCATGAAGGCAAATGGTTTTGTATTGCTGAAGTTTCATTTCTTTTTGAGTGGCAGGCGTACGTCTTGCCATAATAATTATATTTAACTTTTGAATCATCTACAGGACAATCCTCCGCCTTCGTAAAATGGTCTCATACAATCGATAAATCATTCTCTTTCTGTTTCTTAGGTAATGGACAAGTACTACTAGTAGGGGCACTTGAGGGTTTTGAATAGTGCCTACACTACATAACACAAATTATAATTACACAACAGTTAGTTTGCAATATGACAAACATCATAAGTCTAAGACTCTAATCAAAGTTTTAGTTAACTCATCTTTCCTCAATTTATATCAAACTATTTTTACAACACAATTAGAATATCATAAATTCATAATAATAATTTTTTTTCATGCAAAATAGATAATCATACATAAGATTACAAGAATATCATAAGCAACAATAATAACGTTTGTCGCTGCCTCCAATAATTAGTCATACACAAATAAATAATCATAGTCATACACAAATAATTCACACTTTCCATACTATGCATAAATCTCAAACAGAGAGAGAGAGAGGACATCAATTTGATAATTTTGATCAAATCCACCAACAATCATAGATTCACAAGGATCGAAAAAGCAACAAAGATACTTAAAATTTAAATGATAAAATTATGAATCAACCTTACAAAAGAAATAGGCCTCCTGCCACCAAAAGAAGAGACGGAGGAGAGGGAAAGAGATGAGAGTGCTTGTAGTCACCGCCTGGTCACAAGATACCGGATTGACTATGGAGGAATTGGGAGTTTGAGAGAGGATAAAGGCATTGGCCGTGACAAAGCAGTCGTGGGGCGTGGGGGTTCTTTGGCGGCTGGGATTGAATGGGAGGTTGAGAAAGGAGAGAGAGAGTCTGAGAAGAAGAAGGGACTGTAGAGACTAGGAGTTCGGCAGAAGAAGACGACTGGGATGGGGGAATAATTTGATTCTTAACCCTAGCCCAGAAACAATGTCATTTGGTTTAGACCAAACATCGACATTGTTTCTTTTATTTTAATTTTCATACGGTTTAAAATAAAACGACGTTGTTTCATGTGAAACAGCGTCGTTTTGTATAAGAAATATAATATATATTATATCAGCCGATTTCAGCGGTTTGAACCTGGTTCAAATCGAGACCGAACTGGCCGATGTTGTTTTTGCTTATTTTCTCCCGTCGGCCGACCGGTTCTTGAATCCAGCGACAGGTCTCCGTCGGCGACGATCGGTCCGGCCTGTTCTTTTACACCCCTAATATATAGACATTTTAAGCATTGATCATCTAAACTATAAAATGGGGCAAATAGGGGTGAGAATTCGTGTTTGTGAGTCATATTGTGTCGTGTCAAGTTATGGATATTAAACTATATGGGTGAACCTAACCCTAATCCGTTTAGTTAAACAAATCAAACCCTAAAATCCTAACATGATTTATTTAAATAATGAGTGACATGACACTACCCATTCAACCCGTTTCACCTGCTTCAATTTGTTTTGTATGAATTAGGAGTGAATTCGGTCCGATCCGAGGAAGTTTTGCAGACCGGATCGGACCAATTTGGTCTAGGGTTTTCTCACCCTAGACAGGACCGAATAAGCATAAGGATCGGACCGGTCCAGGCCAGGTCGGTCCTATTCAGTCCACCCTATACTTAATGGGCCAATAGCCCAATCAAGTTTCCTATATTATTTCTGCCCACTAGTAAAAGCCCACTAACATTTTATTTAATTTTAAGTCAAAAAATATCAAAAAAGAACTTGAAAGGAAAATAAAAATAATAATAAAAAAAATTGTCTATATACAATAAATTTGAATAGAAGGTTTTACTACAAAAAATAAAATTTGTCTATATCCATCCAAACAATTTAAACAAGGTTAAAACTAAAAATTATACTAGATAATGAAAGAAAATTGAAATAACATGACCAAGCAAATTTGACTTCTAAAAGAGAAAAAAAATAACGATTCGAATCCCAAGCATAGATAATGGAAACTAAAAATTATACAGGTCAAAAAAAATTGAAAAATTAAAAGGTCTAAAAAAATAAAATTAAATATAACTCTCGTCTCTCAATATAAATTACAATTTACATCAATACAAATTATACAATTATTCTCATGGCAGCTCCTAAGTCCTAGCCCCTACATCTTTTGGCATGGCATATCTGCAAGGTTTTCACAGTACTAAAGTATAAACAAAACAATTATTAGTAAAAGTGAAAATTAGAAACTAACAAGCTAAAACATATTCACCTCATTAACTTGCATTGGTTGTAGACATTGTATTTGACGCCTTCACAAAATTATCACCGTCCCGAACAAGTTCTACACAATAAAGAAACAAAACAAACTATATAAATTTACATAACATATAGTATTATATATATATGTTATGTAAATTATAATCATAAATTTTGTTACTTTAATTTTAAGTCTAAAATAATTTGAATGATTATATTATATGTACGGGTATGCGCATTTATCATTTCTAGTGTATATAATAATGACTCTGTGGTTTAGTTTTAATGGTAAGGGAGGTACCCATACTGATTGCCAGTTCCCAAATTCACTTATAAATTTATAATCATAGCCACCAAATTCCTAAACGAATAACATTCACTTAAAACATTCACTTAAAAGCTAGTGAGTAACATTCACTTAAAAGCTCCTATCAAAAATATCATTCACTTCAAACATTCACTAGCTTAGAAGTAATCATCCGAATTATTCACTTGATTTTAAAAATAACATTCACTTAAAACATCACTAAATTCCTAAATTTCAGATTCAGGAACCCCAATAAAACCATCTACCAGATTTGAGATTTTGATAGTAACTTAAAAAACACAAAAAAAATTACCATGCGGTGAAGGGTCTGTGCGTGGTGAGGCCGAGGGTCTGTGCGTCACTGCGTGGTAGTACTGCCTTGGCCCTTACTGGTAGGCTGCGGTTGAGTGGGGCAGATTGCAGAGAGTGAAGCAGAGACACGGAGACAGGGACGAGAGAGTGAGGCAGAGACGGAGACGGAGACACTGCGTGTGAGTGAGGCTGAGGGACGGACAAGAGGTGAGAGATGAGAGGCAAGAGGCGAGAGACGAGAAAGTGACCGGCTGAGGGACAGACGAGAGACGAGAGACGGGTGAGAGAGTGAGGCAGAGAGTCTGAGAGACCTAGGCTGAGAGACGAGAGACGGGTGAGACTGTGAGAGAGTGAGGCAGAGAGTCTGAGAGACGGGTTTACTCGTTAGTGTGAATCGAGAAACTAGAAAGGAGAAGAAACGGCGCCGTTTCCTTCTTCTTCGTTTTTTCAATGTTGTTCTTTTTTTTTAAATGATAATTAATTTTTTTTTTTTTTTATGGTTTGGAAAATTGATAATTATAATTTATATATATTTGTAATACATTTAATAGACTATAGTGATTTAGTATTAGTTATAAACTTATAGTGATTTAGTATTGCTATATAATATAGTAGTAGACTATATAATAGTATTAATGTTATACTATTAGTATAGTTATATATTAGTATTAGATACAAACTTATAGTGATTTAGTATTGCTATATAATATAGTAGACTATATAATAGTATTAATATTATACTATTAGTATAGTTATATATTAGTATTAGTTATAAATTTATAGTCATTAGTCATTAGTCACAGTGATATTAATATTTTTATACTAGATATAGTTATAGTCTTATAGACTTATAGTGGTTTCTTTATAATTATAGACTATAGTTATAGTGATTTAGTTTAGTTATAAATTTATAATTATATAATTATGTTAATTGTTACTTTATTACTAATTTATGATAGTATAATATTAATTTGTAATTATATATTATAAATAGGGATAGGTTAGATGAAAATTACATAATTTATTATACAATTATTATATAAAATAATATATTTATAAAAATAATAATAATGTTTGGGTTCAGTCGGTCCGGTTTGAGAAATCCCCACCCCGGGACTGGACTGAAGACTGAAATACTCTTAATTATTGAACCGAAACCGACCATGTGAATTTTCAGTCCGGACTGACTGTTTTACAGCCCTAATATCAATGAGTTGAATTGATCTATATATTTATTTTTTAACTCAATTAATATAATTTCATATATAACATGAGGATAACTATATAAATCATTCACAATTACAAGTAGATTTATGATAAAAAAAAAAAAAAATTATTATCAATATCCAAACCAAATTAATATTATCATAAAATAAAATTATATATTAGCAAAAAGGTATAATAATTTAATATTAAGTAGTCAAATACTAATATTAATATTACATCCCAATAATAAAGAAAGTCATATAAAAATATTTCTAAAATTTAAAAATATAATTTATTCATATTATATAGGTGGATCCAAAATAGAAAGGCATATAAGAAAGGTTAACTCATTTTGATCCAAATTCATTTATATCAAATTCAACTTTATTTATTGGATGTCAAGTTTACTACTCATGCCATGTATTGACAACTAGTAAAAACAAACAATCATGGAACTATTCAAGGAAACATGTAAGTTAACCATCAAACTATTTTGCAGATGAAAAGAAATGATTTTTACAATCTCCAAATAGATAAATCTCGTGCAAGTCCTTGTAAAAAAATAAACTACTCCTTAAAATAGTATAAAAGAACTATTTTTTTATTAATGAGATTCACCTTTTTATAAATTGCTTGTATAAAACTTGTCAGTTTAAATAGAAAAATTCTAATCATCATCCTTGCACTATATACCATACATAATTTTTTTTTCTCTTACTAAATATGTAGTGTACAGATGATGAATAAAAAAAATCAATTAGTTTAAGAAGAATAAAATTAATATATATATAGTGTGTAGTGTGTGTGAAGGATGAAACTTATTTAAATAATATGTATCTTTACTTGTAAGGAAAGTGAGAACAGTTCTGACAGTCTCGTAAATCTCTACTACTCATTTTTAGACCCCTTATGTAACACCCAGCTCCTTCCATCTAACGTAAGCAAATTCTGAGAACAAAATTTATTATAAGGAGGGAAGGATTGTAACACCCAACTCATTCTTTCTGACGTAAGCAAATTTTAAAGACGAAATTTATTATAAGAATGAGAGGATGTAATAGTCCACCACTTCTCTCTAGCGACTATGAGTCTCATCTTACGTACCAAACCTCAAAGGCGTGTTTTTAATTTTAGCAGTTGATTCTTAAAGTACGTCCTGTGTTTTAAAGCCCATGAATATTTTAAATGTCCTGAAAATATTTATATGGGGTATTTTCAGTATTATTGGACCAAGCCTAATTTTAAGTAAGACAATTATAACATTTTTGAAGAGCTCCAGAAATATTATAATTGTAGAAAATCATTTATCTAAATGATTTTAGTTATTTAAAATATTATGGGATTTAAATTATGTTAAAAATTCTAACTAATTAGATAGTTTTACTCTCTTAAAAGTAATTAGCAAAACTTCATAATTTTATTGATAATGAAAGAATATTATTTTATAAACTAAAGTTTAATTTAAATAATATTTTATCTTAATTTCTCTCAGTGCTTTTAGTTAAGTTAATATTTACGCATTTTCAAATCATTATTTAAAGCCCACCATTAGATTGTTTTGAAGACGCCGAGGTATATGATTGGAATTAAAACTCAGGCCCTCTCTTTTTCCTCTCACTTTTCCATTTTCCCTCTCTCTCCTCCCTCTCCCTCAGCTCACGCGGGCATTTCCTTTTCCCTCACTGGATTCTCTTCTTCAAGCCACCTAACGCCGCCGTGTGCCACCAGGGCGACACCGACCACCTCACCGGCTTCCCCTCACGCCGGTGACCAAACCCCACCGTTGAAGCCCCTCATGGAAGCTCCCTTTCCCCCACGCGAGCCCTCTCTACTCATGTTTTCTCCCTCCAACTTCTCCCACCGTCGCCACTGCCACCACCGAGCACCTCCACGAGTCTCCCCTGACCACCCCTTCCTCCTCCCCTTGACCCGAAGCCAGTAGCTCCTCCCTAGGCCACGCACAAAACCCATAGGTTTCTCTCCTAGCGCCATCGTATGTTGCTTCCGATGCCACCGCACCACCACCATCAGCCTCCCTTCTCATCGGCGACTTCCCCTAGCCACCCTCATGCCCAACCAAAACCCCTAACTCCCCTACTCTCTCACACACTCTTATAGGTCCTCCTTGACCCACGGCCAAATCCGCCATCATAAGACCACTGTGCACCACCCCAATGCCACCATAGTTCCACCAACACCCCCTGAAGCTCCTCCATGCCTAACCTTAGTCCCCAGCCGTCCCCTTACCTCTCACGCGCTCTCACACTCTCGAATGCACTGTACAAGGCTAGATACCACCGTGCTTCGCCTCTAGCTGCCACCACGAGATCACCATGAACCTTCCAAGACCACAGCTAGCTATCCTCACGCCTAAACAGCCCCCATCCATCGTGAACAGCCACTGTACATGGCTAGCCGCCACCCACAAACTACCCACTATGTCGCACAACCTAGATCCACCCGTTAGAACCCTAGATCTGGTCCCCGAGATAGCCCTGTTGTATGGTCACGGCGATGACCATGACAGAATGGTCACCGCCCAAGCTAGTGGCTTCAGGCTCCACTGGTCGTGCCGGACAACGAGCAATGTATGGGTTATCCCGAAGATGGTATAACTCTCTTTCCCTTTCCCTCGTTAGTTTATGTTAGTTGGTTGTGGGTTGTGCTGTGTTGTGGAGTTCGTTGTGTAGTGTGGTTATGCGAAGTGTGGTTGTGTACTTGAAGTGTTGGGCATAGTTGTGAAGTGTGCTGTGTAGTCGTGTTGTGGATTGTGCTGTGAAGAGTGGTTATGAAGTATGTGCTGTAATGGTAATGTGGCGTAGTGTGGATGTGAAGGGTACACATGGAGTGTACTCTCGTGGCGTTATGTAGAACAGGAAGAGTACACGTGGAGTGTACTCTCGTCGCGTAGTATGGATGGAAAGAGTACACGTAAAGTGTACTCTATGGGGTGAAGCGATTCACAGTGATGGTTGCTTAGTTGAGGAGCGTAGAGCGTGATGAATAGTGTCAAAAACTGTGAAACGTGTCCCGGACTAGTTGTGATGTGACCAGTCGTTCCAGCGACAAGTGGTACCGTGTGGCAGTGTTATGGCTGCTGTATGTGTAAAGTGATAGAATAGTGTAAGGGTGATGTAGCGATGACATAATGGGATGCCATCTGACGTGACAAGGTCACAGTGTAGCTTGGGAGTAGTCTCAAACTATGTGACGTGACGTAAGGTGTAGTTGTGAATATGAGTCATGTCATGTCAAGTGTTGGGATGAACTTGTAACATCATTGGAAGTAGGAAGGGTCCTGCGAATCAAGTAAGGGAAGGTTAGTATCAGAGTATAGAGCCCGCTTGTGTAAGGGCGTTAGTGGACTATATGTTGCTCTTAGGTGATAAAATGGAGTAAGGTACATGTGTAATCTGAGTAAACACATGTGCTGGACGAATTTACCATATGGAATGGATAATCTGTCCTAAGCATAGGTACACTGTGTTTGAGCCTCAAAGTTGGTTTAGAGTCGTGTGATATGCATAGATGATGATGATGATGAGGAAGCGTAGGCTCGAATGTAGGAAGTGACATGCGTATTGTCTAGGATTGGGATGCGTGACTTAATGAGTCTGAGTCATGCATCGGTTTGAGGTTAATGAGAAAAGTAAGATGGGGTTTTAGTATCTTAACCCTAAAGTGAATCATGGGGTTCACTCTAGTGGATAAACACTCAAAGTAGGATGTTGAGTTTAGAAAATGTAGTGATCGTAAATGGATCCCCGTAGGTTTTAGCATTGTAAGGGACACGTAAGAGCCAAAATATATCCAATGGTTGTCTAACTACATATATCCAATGGTTGTCTAACTACATAGCCTAACATGCACTTGAGAGACTTCCATGACCAACTACCCCACTCAGCCTTTTTTTTTTTTTGACAAGTTACATGATATTAATATATAACGCAAAACACATAAAATAAGTTCTGGAAGCTGGGAAAATTAGTGAAATACAACATTTTTGGGAGGATCATTCCCACTATGGAACTGCAATAGTGATGGAGGAATTTGGATTAAAGGAGCATTACCAAAAACTTGCGTCCCCGCTGCCCATTGCGCTAAGTTGTGCGCGCATCGATTTTTTGATCAATGAATTTTTCTCACATTCCATTCCTTGAATAAGTTTAGATGGTGTCTAATATCATTGATGATTGGGCTCATGATCCATTCTTGGATTGGAAAGGAATTGAGATTGCTTGGATGGTAACCTTTGAGTCACCTTCTAGAATTATTTTTTCCAGCTTCAGCCTTTCCGCTTCTTTGTTGGCCATTAAGGCTGCAGATGCTTCTCTTACATTTGAACTTACTCTGCTGATGAGGTCAGTTTTTGCAAATAATAATTCCCCATTGACTCCCCAACAAAGAGATGCAAGAATAGATCCCTCTTGTCTGGTAGCAACATCAAAGGTAATGAGTTGATATCTATCAGGTTGTCTTTCTTCATTTTCTTCAATCTGGTTTTCTTGCCTTGCCCATGCTCTTATGTGCTGTTTGGAGATTTTTAACGTTGATTCTACTTACACAGATATTAAGGGTATTGCATGATCATGTTCAATCTTATTTCTAGTGAACCATAGGTTGTCCATTGCAATGGTATTAAAGATCTATAAATCTTGGTGCTCTTCTTCTGGGATTTTTAGATTTGATGATGGATTAATAATATTATTACTCCATTTAGAGATCGGCTGGCTTGAAAAGTAAGAAGTATCAATCGGCCACTTGGAATGTCTCCACATGATGCTAGAAAAAATGCAATTGAGAAAACGATGAGGAAGATCTTCAGGTTTTGTTTTACATAAGGGCCATCTGATTTGATCTTCATCAAGGGGGATGACTTTGCTGACAATGGTTTTTGTAGAAAGTATATTATGACTAATTTTCTAGAGAAGCATTTTTAATCTATCATGCAGCTTCATCTTCCAAAGGTTCTTCCAGTTAAAGGACAGATTACTAGTAGATGTACCATTATCATAAACCAGGGTTGCATAGGCTGATTTAACAGAAAAGTTTTCAAATGCATGGTGAAGCCATTTGGTCTTATCTGGTATGAGCTGAAAGTTTTGATTGGTTAGAGGAATTTTCTGAATCTCTCTGAAGGTATTTTCTAAGAAGAGGGTATCCAAGAGAAGAGTGTTCTAACGCCTCGGTTCTTCTAAGGTGAGTTCAGAAATAGTCATGGAGTGGTCTATAATTGTACTATTTGGATGTGGCAAAGGCATACGGGATGGTAGAGTTGGGATCCAAGGATCACTCCATACTCTTGTGGAGACTCTTTTGTTTATCTAAAAACAGATGCTAGACCTTAGAAAGTCTCTTTGTTTTAAGATACTTTTCCAAAATCTTGAGTCTGTAGACTTGGGAGAAACTTCTAGGAAGGAGTTTGATTTTAGATATTTCTTAGAAAGGGCATCTTTCCATAGGCTGGTAGAACCATTGATGAAAAACCAAGCATGTTTGGAAATGAGAGCAGAATTGAAAGTGGAGGTCTGTTTCAAACCAAGATCGCCCATGGATTTTGGCAAGAATCTAGTTTTCCATGCTTTTGGGGTAAACTTCTTTTTTTGATTGTCTTCAACCCCCACTAGAACCTTCTTAGCAAAGAATCAATTTTTTTTTGCCATGTCCTTGGGAATAAGCATGATGGACATGACATAGGAGGGTAAAGAGCTTGCAATAGACCTGATTAGGACATTTTTTGAGGCTTGAGATAGAATTTTGGTCTTCCAACCATGGAGTTTAATTTGAATTTTTTCTATGAGATCTGAGAGGAATTTTTTCTTATCAACACCATTAGAGAGGGGCAATCCCAAATATTTAGAGTTTGGAGGTGAAATTCTAAAATCAAAATAATTTCTGACTGCATTGATAGAGTCAGGATTGATATTAGCACTGAAGTGAAGAGAAGATTTTTTCTGGTTGATATTTTGACCTAACCAAGAATTATAGGTATCTAGACATTCTGCAAAGGCTTGGGCAATTTGAGTATTGGCCGATCCAAATAAGAATAAGTCATCAGCAAAGAGTAAGTGTGAGATGGAGGGGCCCTCTCTTGACAATTTTATGCCCCAAAGACAGCCAATGTTTTCCTTATGAATAATGAGTCTTGTTAACACTTCAGTTCCTAGAATGAAAAGAAATGGAGATAAATGATCTCCCTGTCTTAGTCCTCTTGTAGGTTGGAAAAAACCATGGGGGGATCCATTGATAATGATTGAGTAGGAGACAGTTGAGATGTATTCTTTAATCCAGAGAATCCATTGATGATTAAACCCAACTTTATGAAGGACATCCAGGATGAATGACCATTCCATAGAGTTAAAAGTTTTGGCCATATCAATTTTTATAGCCATTGTGCAAATTCTACTTCTTCTTTTTTTCATAAGGTGGAAAGTCTCTTGTGCCAAAATCGTATTTTCCTGAATGAGTCTGCTCGGTAAAAAGACAGATTGATATGGAGAGATGATATTTGGCAAGATAGTTTTAAATTTATTAGTAAGAATTTTTGCTATAATCTTATATCAAATATTTGAGAGGCTAATAGGTCTAAATTGATTGACATCATTCAGATTTTCCACCTTAGGGATCAAAACCAGATTGGTGTGGTTAAGCTCTTTAAGGAGTTTACCATGAATGAATAAGCTTTTAGCAGCAGCCAATAGGTCAAGTTTGATGATTTTCCAGAAATTTTTGTAGAAAAGGCCAGTAAAACCGTCGGGTCCTGGTGCTTTTGAAGAGGGAAGATTTTTAACAAGGGAGATTTCTTTATCAGTAAGAATTTGAAAAAGGAAAGCATTCTCGGAGTCAGTAAATTTCCTTGAAAATAAATGATCAAGACCTACCGAGGGTGTAGGGTTAGAAGAAGTGAAAGTATTCTTGAAGTGTTCTAGAATTTTTGCAAAAATAATGGATGGATCTGAAGACCATTGGTTTCTTCCAATTTTGAGACATTCAATATTGTTACTTCTATGTCTGATCAAGGTAGAAACATGAAAAGATTTAGTGTTCAAATCCATTATAGTGAGCCAAGTCACTCTGGATTTTTGACGCCATAAGGATTCTTCCCTAGAAAGGAGTTCATTCAGGTTTGCTTGCAAGTTAGATTCCACGGAGACAGAGGAAGGTATTGATTCTTGACCCTATATTGATGAGAGAACCTCAGATAGATTTTTTTATTTGTGTTTGAATATGGCCAAAATTTTTGATGTTCCATTCATGAATGGCTTTTTTTGTATGTTTGAGTTTTTTTGAGAGGATGAAGGAGGGGGTGCCACTGAAGTTGGAGTTCCAGGCTTTTTTAATAGTCCCGAAAATTGAAGGGTCTCTCAACCAAAATTCTTAGAATTTAAAAGTTTTGGAAAAATGATTTCTATTAGAAGTGTCCAAAATGCTGCATGGTCAGAAGAGACTCGAGTAAGAGTTGTAATGGAAGCTTGTGGAGACAAATATAGCCATGACAAATTGGCAATCCCTCTGTCTAGTCTTTCTTTGATAAGGTTATGACCATCCCTATTGTTAGACCAGGTATATTTGGGACCATTAAAACCTATATCAACAAAACCAAACCTATTCATGAATAAAGGGAGTCCTTTTAGCTTAGAGGATTGAGCAAAAAAAATTACCCTCTAGCTTTTCTGATTGAGAAAGGATGGAGTTAAAATCACCAATTGCTAGAGAGGGCCCTGAAAAAGACTCAGTTATTAAACTAAGAAGATCTCATAAGTGTTGCTTTCTACTGAAAGGGGCAAGACAATAAACAAGGTTTAGAAGCCATGGCATGTGAGTGAGATCAGAGTAGACCAACATATATATCATATTACTGGAAATATTCACAAGTTATGTATCGAAACCAGGTCGATAAATTAACAAAAGGCCTCCCCATTTTCCAGTAGGTGGGGAGTGTATAAAATAAGAAAAGCCCAACATATTAAAAATACGATCGTTGTCACTAGAAGATAATAAAGTTTCAGAAAGAAAAACTACTTCAGGATTATAGACCCTGATATTTGCCCTAAGGGACTTAATTGCACGAGGTCGAGTAATACCTCAGCAATTCCATGCAAGAAGCCTCATAGATTTTTTTGTAGCAGTGAGGACCCTGCCACTCTAGTCATTGGATTACTGGGAAAGAGGTTCATGATTTGAGTCTGAACTTCATTACCTGAAGCCTTCAATTCTTGCCTCTGGTACGGGGCATATTGGGCAGTGGTGAGGTTGTTCCTCTTGCTCTTTCTCTACAGCCTTTCCTTTTTTTCTTTTCGGACTGGTTTGGAATTTGAGGGATTGTCATTGAGAATGTGCAGTTCAGCTTCAAAACTACTGCCATTGATCTCCTTGTTGCCAATGCCAGGTGCTTCCATTGTGACAGTTGCAGAGAGGAGGACTTTTTTGTGTGGGAAATGAGGGACTGATTTCTTCTCATTGATGAGTTTCCTCTTTTGAATTGTCTCATTTGATGTAGCTGGTGAAGACGAAGGGATTGTGAATGCAGAAGCCATGAGTTCCTATTCTAGGGTTTGAAGGGGAATGTCGTTCTGGGTGAAGTGATTTCGATGAGGAGTTAATTGGGTATGAGAGAGTGATGGAGTTGGGCCAAGTTGAAAAGCGTTAAAGGCAATACACGCTCTGCCTGAGGGGCTCACAAGAAGGGAAAGATTATGATTGGGCTTGGAAAGGTCAGTGAGGGTTGGGCCTTTGTTGTTTTGTAGTTGGGCAATGATTTGGTTGAGGAAGGATGGGTTGGTCCCGGGCTTAATTGGAGTTAGGCTTTTTAACTCGATGGGTAGGGCAGGTGATGGTAAGTTGACTTCAGCCTTAAAGGGAGATTTTTCCTTCATGAGACATGGATGGACTTCTGATTCTGACAATTTTGAGATGGGGGCTTGAATTAATGGAAGTTTTACGTTAGTTGGTAGATTTGTGGGGAAATTGGGAACTAGATTATTGTCTTCATTGAATGGGGCCGACAGGCTTGTTTGCTGATGGCTCAGCCGATTGCCACGTGGGTTAGCAAAGTCCACGCGTGGACCCATACTATCTGAATGGAGGGGCTGATCTTTAGGTTGATGAACAGTGTCGTCTTCTTTGCTAGTCAGACTCTCAGTAAAAGTGCCAGTGAAAAGCTGTTTTATACAAAATTCCTTTTTGTTACCTCTTTCAGTGCTTTGATGATGAATGCTTTTCCTTTTCCCAAATGCTCTACTAGAATATTTTTCCTTGTTGCTGTCATAGCTTCAGAATAAGTTTGTGTGGGTCCTTGATTCGCCTCTTTTATTCTCACTGGGGGTAATGAGTTAGGGTTATGGTACGACTTTTTAAGGAAGAGTGTTGCCTGGAGTTGTTCTTTAAGTGATTCTTCAACCCATGACATGCCAATACTCGTACGGCGTGTTTCTTGAATTTCATCCCACATCCAGTGACTGAACCAAGGATCCTCTGTTGCACTAAATTGGACAAGCTTGTTGAAGATGTCCCAGACAGCCACATCCATAGCAAAACTCGAATAGTCTTTCATATTTAAAACTAATTTTCGCAGGCTTCTTGTTGATTCTGGGTAAATTAAAAAGTTCAAAGAGTGGTTTTTCTGTATTAATTTCAACCCAAATGCGCACGAAAGATTTTACACTGTCCTCAGGAAGATAAGAAGAATCAATTTCTATTAGTCGACCCAAGACCTTGCCTATTTGTATGGCATTTTTTACAGTCATCATTTCCAGATGAAGTCTACAAATGTGAATCCAAAATGCAGAGAAAGAAAGATCAATTTCTTGAATACTAAGACTGGGGGGCCATTCCTTGAGAACCATATGATAGCCCTTGAAATTCCATGGCCTTCGATGGAATATTCTTTTTTTTTTTTTCTAGACTTGAGGGAAAAGTGAAAAGGAATGTGATGGTTCCCAAGTCTTCAATATTTAGGCCCAGTACAAAACTCCATATCGCATGAATGGTAGTATGAAAGATATGTTTATTTAGGGCTTTGGATGAAACCAACTTACCTATGAGAGCATGGTTGGAAATCTTTGCTACATATTCAGAAGTTGGGACTAGGATGATATTCTCCCAAGTCAAAGCTTTTGTTTGCTCGATGAGAAGATCAATGCCTTGTTTGTCGTTTGACATGATTAAGAAGCGGTGGTTGGGGAAAGCAAGGGAATGGTTGGTGGATTACTTGAAGTGGAAAATGGAAGGTTTAAGGGTGAGTTAGGTGCAGGTCATAAAGGTAGAGACTACTAGAGGAGGAGTGGAACTCATCTTTTCTGAGAGCAGAATGGAAAAATCAAGGTAGACACCGATTGGTGTATTTCTATTTTTTTCTTAAATATTAAATGCAAAGAAAAACATCATTTTTCCCTGTTCATCCACGTAATTTTTAATGGAAAAATCAAGGTAGACACCGGTTGGTCTATTTCTATTTTTTTCTTAAATATTGAAGGAAAAAAAAAAGCATCAATCTATCGGTAGAACATCTGTCTCTGTTTCCATACAAGCACTATTTATAAATTGAATAATGCTACTTGTCCCGACAAATGGGTGTTGACAATTTTTTTATATATATAGTGATTAAAAAAGTATTTTTAAATGATGTTGTGAGTTTTTTTTTTTTTTTTAAATGTGTAAGAGTATAAAAAAATTTAAATGAAAAAAATTTAAAAACTCCAAATAATTATACTCTTGTAAATTCCTTCTCTGCATTACTTTTGGCCCACCTAAATGAGAGGCCTCCCATATGTGTAAAGCTCAACCCTTGATTCTAGAAAATTGCTTATATATTTTTATAAATATTTTTCATTTTAGTTGTAATTACCATATATGTATATATTCCTTATATACACATGATTCTATAAATATAAAAGCAACAAAGATGCCTTAAAATTTAAATGATAAAATTATGAATCAACCTTGCAAAAGAAATAGGCCACCTGCCACCGAATGGAGAGACGAAGGAGAGGGAAGATATGAGAGTGCTCGTAGTCGCCACTCGGTCACAAGATGCCGGATGGACTACGGAGGAACTGGGAGTTTGAGAAAGGATAAAGGCGTTGGTCGTGACACTGCAATCGTGGGGGTTTTTGGGCTGCTGGGATTGAATGGGAGGCTGAGAGGGAGCAAGAGAATCTAAGAAGAATAAGGGACTGTAGAGACTTTGAGTTCGGCAGAAGAAGAAGACCAAACCAAACGACATTGTTTCTAGGCTAGGGTTAAGAGTTGGATAATCTCCCCCCCTCCCTCAAAAGACCAAACGGCGTCGTTTCTTTTATTTGTTTTTTCATACAGTTTAAAATAAAACGACGTTGTTTCATGTGAAACGGCGTCGTTTTGTATAAGAAATATAATATATATTATATTGGCCAGGTCAACGGTTTGAACCTGGTTCAAACTGAGACCGAACTGGCCGACGACAGGTTTGCTTATTTTCTCCCGCCGGCCGACTGGTTCTCCACCAGTTTCGGCCAGTTCCTAAATCCGGGGCCGGTCTCCATCTGCGACGGTCGGTCCAGTAGGTTCTTGTACACCCCTAATATATAGACATTTTAAGCGTTGATCAAGTAAACTATATAATGGGGGAAATAGGGGTGAGAATTCATGTTTGTGAGTCATATTGTGTCGTGTCAAGTTATGAATATTAAACTATATGGGTCAACCTAAACCTAATCCGTTTAGTTAAACAAATCATACCCTAAAATCCTAATATGATTTATTAAACAATGAGTGACACAACACTACCCATTCAACCCGTTTCACCCGTTTCAATTTGTTTTATATCAATGGATTGAATTGATCTAGATATTTATTTTTAAACCCAATTAATATAATTTCATATATAACATAAGGATAACTATATAAATCATTCACAATTATAAGTAGATTTATGATAAAAAAAAAATATATTTTATTATCAATATCCAAACCAAATTAATATTATCATAAAATAAAATTATATATTAGCAAAAAGGTATAATAATTTAATATTAAGTAGTCAAATACTAATATTAATATTACATCCCAATAATAAAGAAAGGCATATAAAACTGAATATTTCTAAAATTTAAAAATAGAATTTATTCGTGTTATACGAATAGATCCAAAATAGGAAGGCATATAAGAAAGGTTAACTCGTTTTGATCCAAATTCATTTATATCAAATTCAACTTTATTTATTTGATGACAAGTTTACTAGTCATGCCATATCTTGACAACTAGTAAAAAAAAAAATCATGCAACAATTCAAGGTAACAGGTAAGTTAACCATCAAACTATTTTGCAAACGAAGAAAAATGATTTTTACAATCTCCAAATAGACAAGTCTCGTGGAAGTCCCTGTAAAAAAGTAGACTACACCTTAAAATAGTATAAAAGAACTATTTTTTTTATTGATGAGATTCACCTTTTTATAAAATACTTGTATAAAACTTGCAAATTTGAATAGAAAAATTCTCTATATCATTCTCACACTATACACCATATATAATGTTTTTTTATTTTTTTCTCTTACTAAATGTGTAGTGTACGGATGATGAATAAAAGAAATCAATTAGTTTAAGAAGAATAAAATTAAAATATATATATATATTGTGTAGTTTGTATGAATGATGAAACTGATTTAAATAATATGTATCTTTACTTGAAAGGACTTATAAAAAAAAAATGTATCTTTACTCGAATGGAAAGTGAGATCAGTTCTTACAGTCTCATAAATCTGTACTACTGCATTTTTGGATCCCTTAGAGTACTAGTAGTGGACTTAACAAAGCTATATTTTGGCCAAAGTTTAACTAAATTATATAAAAACTCATTATAGTAGACTCAACAAAGCTATAATATTTTTAACTTTCATCATTTTTACTGGCCAAATATTATTTTGGCATAAAAAATTTCAAGTTGCTGGCCAAATCTTGCCTTATTGCATCGATTGTAACATGCCACAGGCACAACTGCAGTTGCGAATGCCACTGAATCCATCTCAGCCCCTGACTCAACCGTTTGATTAAACATATCAGTGGCCAAACCAGGTTTGTTTTCCATGATGTACAACCTGGCTGGTACAATCCAAGAAACAATTTGGGAAAGAAGAAACACAGCCTACAAGAAATTTGAATGTTGGAAATAGTTAAATCAAAGAAGAAATTTGGTTTGATAAACTTCACCTTACAAGATAAAGAAAAAATCATTATTTATCAGTTAGAAATAATATGAACGTTAAAAAATTAATATGTATATTTTTAATAACGAATAAATATTTAAATTAAAATTAAAATTAAAATAAATAAAAATATCAAAATTAAAATAAATTAATATCAAAATAGTGATAGATTTAGAAAATCTGATATTATTAAAAAATAACTTACTAAATTTATAAAATAAAATTCTCTAATTAAATTTTAGTTAAACTTTATTGAGTCACTATTAATAGTCTTAAAGGCTCTGTCCTATCCTGCGGTACATTGGGACGACAAGGAATTCATAGTCTTTATCATGTCCTTTAAGTCGTCATTAATTTGTCAACTACTTCAGTTGCTTCATGAAAAATCTAAAATTTTAGCTCCTTTTGTCTGAAGTGCATTCGCCCACTTCATAGGGGAGTTTGGTAAGGAGTGGAAGTAAACCAGCCACATATATCGAATGACGTAGCCTAACATGCACTTGAGAGGCTTCAATGACAAACTACCCCACTCGGCTTTTAATGCAATGAAAAACAACCATTTTCCCTGTTCATCCACCTATCTTGTGAAGGAAAAATCAAGATAGGCACCCATCGGTGTATATCTATTTTTTTTTTAAATATTAAAAAATATTTTTTTTATTAAATATTTAAAGAAAAAAAAATGCACTAATCTATCGGTAGAACATCTATCTCTGTCGCTGTATAAGCACTATTTGTAAATTGAATAATGCTACTTGTCTTAATAAATGGGTCGCCACAATTTTTTTTAAATAGTGATTAAAAAAATATGTGTAAAGCTTGACCCTTGATTATAGAAAATTGCTCATCTATTTTTGTATATATTTTCTATTCTAGTTGTAATTACCATATATGTATATATTCCTCATAGGACATTGCTACGTCCACAGAAGGTTTTTACCGAAATCGTTTACCGAACGCTTAAAATCTTTTTATTATTTTTTTTATCTTTTCTTTTACTATTTTTTAAAACTATTTAAATATTTTTTTAAAATAAAAAAAAATCACATATTCATTTAAAAATCCTTACTTAATCATTAAGTAAAATAAAAAATTAAAAAAATAATAAAAAAGCAATTCGGTAAAAAATTTCGGTAGAGATGTTCTGTGAGCATAGTGTTTTCCATTCCTTATATACACACGATTCTATAAATGTAAAGGGTGTCGTGGTTTACAAAATGAAAAAATCTACAAAGTACGTTAACGAGAACTGATGCATTTAATGATGATGTTAACGAGCACTTACGAATTTAATAGAGAGTAAAGCCAATAACTTCGGCAGTATCAAGTCTCGCGGCGTTCCACATCCCATAGATAAGTCTATTCACTGACAGTATTCTATTCTTTTCTGCTATATATATCGACTTCTTTCCGACCGACGATTTCACCTTCTTATAATCTTCTTCTTGTTCCAATGGCTCTCCCCCTAATACCCATCTCACTTGTTATCATCCTCTTCATTGCCTACAAGCTCTACCGACGGCTTAGATTCAAGCTCCCACCGGGCCCTCGACCGTGGCCGATCGTCGGCAACCTCTACGACATAAAGCCAGTGCAATTCCGGTGCTTTGCCGAGTGGGCAGAGGCCTACGGCCCCGTCATATCCGTATGGTTCGGGTCCACGTTGAACGTGATCGTGTCTAACTCGGAGTTGGCAAAGGAAGTGCTGAAGCTGCATGACCAGCAGCTGGCTGATAGGCACAGGAATAGGTCAAGGGCTAGGTTCAGCAGGGATGGCAAGGACCTC
>QEOT01001765.1:95832-126732 GCA_003123785.1 Pterocarya stenoptera
CCCGGGGATGAAGTGGAAGGTAGTGAAAACAGGGCACCCTTCGAGAACTCACTTTGACGTTTAGGGTCTTGTCACTCTGGTATCAATAATCAGTTAGCATTCGTTTATATCTGCGTGTTTAAGTCCAACTCTCTTTCGTATTTCAGTTCTTTTCACCGGGTGCATTGAGGGCGGGGAATGTCTCTATCCGAGTCGTGATAAAGGAACTCCCTTTCGTTTTAAATTAGGCCAAAGTAAGTGGTCTGACACTCAAAGATCCATGGTGTTGAACTAGATAGTACTTTCTCATTTTCCTATATTTATCTTAGTTTATGTAGGATGAAAATTTGAATGAACTGGAAAATAATTATGGAATCTTATTGGAAAGACAATTTATTGTAACTGCTTTGGTTTTGTCTCCCATTTGCTCGATGAAATTCAGAGTATCACCATGCAATAGAGGGAGTATCAAGCTAAAGAGAAACTTCACAAATAGATGTTTTTGTATCAGTTCTTGATACTCTCTCGTTCTCTAGTTTTTATGTGTAGCACTGAAGAAGAAAACTAAAAGATTTATCATTTCTTTTTATTTGGAGAGACAATAGTTGATTAGATCTCGTTTGCATTTACTAGGTGTCGCTAATATGCTTAATTGCTTCTTTAACATTTCAATTTCAGATGAAGTGATAAAAGGATGGGATGAAGGGGTCGCGACCATGAAGAAGGGTGAGAGAGCAATCTTCACAATACCACCAAACTTGGCCTATGGGGAACTCGGCTCTCCATCCCTGATTCCTCCCAATTCAACTCTCATTTTTGATATTGAAATGCTGTCTTGGACCACAATCCGAGACATAACTGGTGATGGAGGAATACTGAAGAAGATAACGAAGGAGGGTGAAGGATGGGCTACTCCAAGAGAAGCTGATCAAGTGCTAGGTAATATTGACAGTGTTGGAGAGTTTTTCCTTTCTTTTGTTAATCATAAAAAACNACTATCAAGATCACCATCTGTGTTGATATTTGCGAGTTATTGTCAAAATACTGGAAGTGCTCGATTAGACCAACTTCTTTCTATCTTTCCAGTGAAGTATGAGGCACGACTTGAGAATGGAACAGTTGTCTCCAAATCTGAGAAAGGCGTGGAGTTTAATGTAGGTGATGGTAAGCTGAACTTGAACTGTAATTATTATAAATTTCTTTTCCTTGAGAAAAATGATGAGTTTTTCTGTTACCGGAACTGGAAGGTTTAATTTCATTTTGTATTCCAGAAACAGATTGTCTTTGCCCTGCCTTAAGCAAAGCAGTGAAGACAATGAGAAAAGGCGAGAAAGCGGAACTAGCTGTGAAGTTCTCTTGTAAGTTGTTGGAGTCGCTTGCTTCCCTTTTAGCATTATGTCCTAAGCTAAGCTGACTGTCTTTGTTCACCACGTACTGAGATCATAGTCATTCATTCCTCTCCAGATGGCTTGAGACAAAACAGAAATGAAGCTACAGAGATTGAGAACGGTGTCCCTTCTGATTCTAATTTATCCATCGAACTTGAGCTTTTGTCCTGGAAAAGTGTTGTTGATGTCACCGGAGATAAGAAGGTTCTCAAAAAGATCATGAAAGCTGGTGAAGGTTTTGACCGTCCTAATGAAGGATCCTTGGTAAAAGGTAATATTGCTAACAATACATACAAAAGTTTTTCAATTTATCAAGCTAGATATAATTCAATAATCCAGAAAGTTCTTATACTTCAATTTTCCCAGTTATATACTTGGGAAAACTTAAAGACGGAACCATTTTCGAGAGGAAGGGATCAAATGAAGAACCTTTTGAGTTCACAACCCTGGAAGGTGCTTTATTTTTTTCGACTGCAACACTTTTCGTAATGAGCATCAACCATCTCTTGTAAGTTGTAACCTTGCTACCTGCGCTTTATGCTTACAGAACAGATCAATGAGGGTTTGGACAGAGCAATCATGACTATGAAAAGAGGAGAACAAGCGGTAGTGACTGTCAGCTCAGAACATGTGGATAGCAATGACGTTTCTGGAATTGCAAAAGAAGAGCTCTTTTATGAAGTCGAGCTGATCGACTTCATTAAGGTTCTCTGTTCTTATAGCTCCTATTCCACTTCCACTGGGAAATTGAAGTTTAAATCACTTTTGCAATTTGACTACAGATTCCTTTAATTCCTTCAAGCACAAAATTTCCCTGGTCAGTATTCTAACAAGGTGTGCAGATGGCTGTTCGCTGACATCTTGGCAAGATTCCTATCACAACCTGTGATGTAGGCCAAAGATGATGTGATTGAGTTATACTCTTACTACATTCCTATATCGCATTTATCCCACTAACCTTATGTGGCATTGTAATTAACCTTTAATCTTTTTCATAAAAATAAAAGAGTTGATCAAAGTGTTGTGGATACTGATAGTGCTACATCAACATAGAAAGATAACCGTAGGATGGGGGTATAGTATATACAATACAATTTTCCAACAGAAAATGAAACTTGTTTTGTCACTTCGCATTATCCACTCTGCTCAGAGTGTCTTTAAAAAAAAGGAAAAAAAAAAAAATCATTATTAGCAATAAGCTTCATGATAGTACATTATCGTGATATATTTTACTACTCCCGTCGTGATTTTAAATATGTCATTTCTTTTATAAATTAGAAACTATATGAATTAGCTGGCATGTCCAACTATGCTGTGTATGCTAACTATGAAGCGTTTTCTTTTTCTGATACATTGTTCTGTTAACAGGATAAACCGTTTTGGAAGATGGAGACTGAAGAGAAAATAGAAGCATGTGAAAGGAAGAAAAGTGATGGAAATGTTTTGTTTAAGACTGGGAAGTTTTGGCGTGCCTCTAGGAAGTATGAGAAGGAAAGTAATTCTCTGATGGGAAAATGCATCAACTTTAAGAGATGGACGATATATTGTGTAACATTTTTTTCTGCAGACTGGCAGAAATTGAAGTATCTGCTTCACTTCTATTTGCAGGCTGCAGAGTACGTTGAGTTTGACCATACTTTCACTGATGATGAGAAGTCTACTGCAAAGGCCCTATGGTTGTCATGTAATTTGAACAGTGCTGCTTGTAAACTTAAGCTGGGGGAATACCTTGAAGCTTCAAAACTATGCACAAAGGTTCTTTCTTTCCCACCCTCCTTTTCCAAATCTGCCTGTGATATTGCCGGTGTGATGAGTTGATCTAGGGATAGAACACTGGTACTGATACTTGGAATGACTTCGTCGGGTGGAAATTGACTGATGGAAGGCCAGAAAGGTCTTCTTATAGAGAATGCTTCACTATAATTATGTCTATTGTTGACTACTAATTATGCATACTTATTTATTTTCATTGTATCAGGTCCTAGAACGTGATCCATACAATGTCAAAGCTCTATACAGACGATCCCAAGCATACCTGAAAATATCTGAGCTAGAGAAAGCTGACGCTGATATTAAGAGAGTTCTAACCATTGATCCAAATAATAGGTATGAACCTTGTGACGCCCATCTTACATCTATCTCTATCAAAATCTCCTTTTTATTTCATTCCTTTATAAAATTTTGAATTAACAGAGACGTGAAGCTCGTTTGCAAAGAGTTAAAAAATAAGCAAAGGGAATATACTAGATATCAAGCTGAGATTTTCAGCACAATGCTTTCAAGAATGGGATAGCTAGCTAGAACTATTAACAACTTGTCTAGTATCAGAAGCAAACCTTCGCTAGTGCTGGAGTCAGATTGGAGTAATTTCTTTCGTTCATTTGGCACCAACTAATTTCATGTGGTGGCTCATTGTATGTTAAGTACTTGCCTTTTATTGTTCTATTCATGATATGAAACATGTTCTCAACTATATATGAATCATAGCATAGCATTTTACAAAGAGAAAAAAACACACTATTTTATTCATTAATGACGAGACCCATCGATATTTAGCCAAGATATAAATTACCTATATATAATTCATTTTCATTTATTTATGGGTAGGAAAAGCCATAGATTTAGAAGTCATCGTTACTTCCATACGAAATAGTAATAACAAAATAAAATAAGGTCCCAAAGTTGCTTAGATAAACTTTATCCAATCCAAGTTTTCTTTACTATTACAGTACCATCCATCCATTTTGGGGAGTAGCCTTCATTGCTTACACAAGCTAGTGGGGCTTGACTTTGCAACACAATTCATGGTGGTTGATTTGGTCACCCTTGAGCAATGTTAGGTGAACCCAAAATTGGATGGTTTCCCCTGAATTGCCCCCTAGCACCATTATCATCTCCCGTCGTCTCACCAACCCACCAACTCCCGTGGACCCCACGGCTGCTCCAACTATATGAATACCAACTTTGACCCACCAACACGCCATTTTAATTACTCCGCTCCAACAAATTTCACGCAATCTAGAATTAAATACAAGGAGACCTATAAAAAAACAATACCTCTACCAAAAAAAACCCAATGATTTCATGACAATTCTGGTGTTAATGTAATAGTGTTCATAATCTATGTTGTTTTTAAAAATTAATAAATAATATCATGTCAACGCATGCAATGAAATAAAAATTAATCGCCTATATATATATATATATATATATATAAAAGAAACAAGTGGTGGCATAATGCAATTAGTACGTTTAGAGAATAAAATTGCATAGATTGGCTGGAGGCTTAATTGAGATCACGTTCTAGTTGGTACTAGCTATTTAAGGCATTATTAGAGTCACCGTTCTTTCTGGATGCTAATCAACGATCCTTAATATGTTGACCCATGTATAGGAACATAATAACCAATAAATCAATCAATGAACCCAAAATAATGTATCTCTGCGGTTTGGAAAGTTGATCGGTCCGGTCAGGAGCACCCACTCCTAGACTTCTAGTCAGAAAAATTAGGCTTTGGTTTATAATTTTCAAGTCATTTTATCCGGGGCACACACATCAAGATTTTTGCATATTTATTCATACGGAAAACACATTTTCATAGTATATTTCACAACAATATGAGGTTATTTTTATTAAATGATGTTACTTTTATAAAATATTTTACATAAATACTTATCATTTAAAACATAATTATATAAAATTTTGTAAAAAATATTATATGTAAATCACTTTTCTTATTCAGACTATCAGTGTTGCTTGAAAATGTCACCCATCATGAGAAGCTAACGCATCCATGAGATGTCACTTGCAACATGTCTCATTTAGGGACCCTATTCAGACTGCCTATTAAAATCCAAGAGACTACTTGTAATTCTTGAATTAATAGCTGAACATTTACTAATTGGTATTGGAACAGTTGTAAGAGAAAAGAAGGAAGACGGAAAATGGCAGGTCAAAGTGAGTAGTCCGCCTCTGTTTGTATTCATAAGCTAATCTAAAATGATATATATGGTAGATAAGTATGAGTTTTAAATTACAAAGAATCTGATCATGGCTTAATCTAAAATGCAAAACTGATGTAAGAAACATTATCATTAGTAAACGTTTGAATTTGAGGTAAGTTACAGTGTTGGTTCTAGACATGAACTCTGCTAGCTGCTGTTGTGTGGACTCTGCTGCTGTTGTGGACACAGACTCAGATAATACCTCAAGAACAGTATCATCTCACTAGTTGGAATAAAAGAGAAGAGCCTATAAAATGAATTAAATTATCTTGATACTTTGCATCGGCTTGTACTTGCTATTGGGTCGTTGAAATAGTCTTATATATTGTCGGTCTTTTTCATTTGAGAAATACAATACTAATTTTTGTTCAAAACTTCCAATCTGTGGGCTATGGAGCTGATACAAATTACAAGGGTCAATTACTTCACCAACCTTTGATTCTTCCACAAACTTCTTTTTTTAGTGGTGAGTCTCACCCACTAATTTCCACCTTACCAACCACGCCAAAGTGATGAACAAAACCCGCCACCATGATCGGTCCACATGTCGTACGCCCTCATCTCTATCTGTTCGCAGATCAGATCAGGAGATTAAAATAAATAAATAATAATAATAATGCTGTAAGCCGCACAACTTGGACAGTAGTCCTTTCACCGACTCCATCTCTAATATTTATCCACCTCTCTCCAACCAGTTCTTTGGCTTCGGCCTCGTCACAAAGCAATTTGTTCATATTCTTCATCCTCCATCTCCTCCAATGGAGCCTTTCCTTCTAATACCCATCGCGCTTGTCACCCTCTTCCTCGCATACAACATCTACCAGCGGCTTAGATTCAAGCTCCCACCGGGCCCTCGCCCGTGGCCGATCGTCGGAAACCTCTACGACATAAAGCCAGTGAGGTTCCGGTGCTTTGCCGAGTGGGCTCAAGCGTACGGCCCAGTTATATCGGTGTGGTTCGGATCGACGCTAAACGTGATCGTGTCGAACTCGGAGTTGGCAAAGGAAGTTCTCAAGGAAAATGACCAGCAACTGGCGGACAGGCACAGAAGTAGGTCGGCAGCAAAGTTTAGCAGGGATGGGAAGGACCTTATCTGGGCGGACTACGGTCCTCACTATGTGAAGGTCAGGAAAGTGTGCACCCTTGAGCTTTTCTCGCCCAAGAGACTCGAGTCTCTTAGACCCATTAGGGAAGATGAGGTTACAGCCATGGTTGAATCCATTTTCAACGACTGCACCAATTCTGGTACGCTTCTTTTTGTTCTCCTGTTCGTTTAACTTTCTTCCTTTCTTGTTTCAAAGGACAATTACATATACACATGAAAAGAACAATATCCTATATATCGATGATCTCCTTTTTCTACAGTAAATTGTATTCGTTTGGTTAGCTGCATGATTTTTTTTTTTTTCCTGAAATGCTGCGTGAATTAATTATTTGTGCTGTTTATATTATTATCTTAGGGTAAAAGATAAATGCATAATTTCTAATATAATCATGTTTTAAAAGGAGTGTATTAAGACAAGCGATATACGAAGAGATTCTACAAAATAAATTTATAATCTGATTAATCATGTCAAATTGTTTAATTAATTTGTAGGATTATTTTTATGTAATCATTCTATAATTAAAGTATTATTTTTCTTTACGCAAAGGAATGTTACTTTTATAAGTAATTTTAGAAAAATATCTCCCATTTCAAACATAACTATATAAAAAATTATAAAAATAATTATATGTCTATATCTTTCTTATATTTTTCAGTCGGTTCATTTGTACTTGTTAGCAAATAGCAATGTATTCTTTCATTACCACGTAGGGCCTCTTATTATTATTATTATTATTAAAGCAATATTAAATAAGTTTTATAATGTACAAATTTTGCGTATTATATTAAAAAATTAGGATATATTATTTTTTTAATGATATATCATATCTATCTACTTTTTTCACGTTAGATTTAAATCATTTAAGCACTCTAAAGTTATAAATAGCACAATATCATTTCTATTAATTATTAGCCTAAAAGTCAAGTACAATTTTATCGATGACACGGAACCGGAACGGTGACACAAGGCCTTTGCAAGTTGCAATGTTTGACTTGGTTTTTTATACGATTGATATATAAAGGCTAAAATATATTATCGAAGCTTCCCAACTTAAAAAGTTAATGAAAATCCGATTTATTTTTTGCAAGCAGACGGTTGGTTTCACGCATTAATGGATTGGTCACCTGCTTTAAAAAAACAAAAAAAGAAAGAAAAGATTAGCCGTCCTTTCTATTCCTTGTGGAGAGCTTGACCGTGCTAGCTAGAGAGTGCTTGTCGGCCATTTTTTTAAAGATACCCTTGGTTTGACTCATTCTCATTTGGTTACTGAAGAAATTTTAATAAAGAGTGGCCCTGCCTCGACACAGAGCGACAGAACATTTATTATATACCCATTTTCTTGGCTCTTCCCAAGCGATACTATTTCTGTCATTCCCATTCCATACTATAAAGTATAAAGAATTCTTTTTCCTATTTGCACAAATTCTGCCAGAAATCTGCTGGATTAAGGCTCCGTTTGTTTAGATAAAATCACTATCTCATCTCATCTCAATTATTACAATTGTTTCAAATTTTCATACAAAAATATAATAAACAATTTAACTTTTTCAAATTTCAACATAAAAATAATACTAAAAAATATATTCTACTAATATTTTATTCAACTATTATTCAAAACATCTCATCTCATCTCATCTGTGTATCCAGCGGGGCCTAAGTAGCATATTCGATTGTGCAAAATGCACACCAAATGTACAAGATGGGATCTTGCAATATGTAACATGATAATGCCATTACCATGTCAGTCTATCCAAAAATAAATAAAACTTGTACATATATAATTGTAAAATACGCAACAGAATCTTGTTTTTATGACTATTTGTTTCCTTTCTTTTTTATACAACTTATTCAGGAAAATTAGCTATAAATTGTCATGTTACTATACGCAGATAATAAGGTTAAAAGTTTGTTGGTGAAGAAATATTTGGGAGCAGTGGCATTCAACAACATTACAAGACTGGCATTTGGGAAGCGGTTTGTGAACTCAGAGGGCGTAATGGACGAGCAAGGGTTAGAATTCAAGGGAATCGTGGCCAATGGGCTGAAGCTTGGTGCATCACTTGCCATGGCAGAGCACATTCCATGGCTTCGTTGGATGTTCCCTCTTGAGGAAGAGGCATTCGCCAAACACGGCGCAAGGAGGGATAGACTCACTAGGGCTATCATGGAAGAACACACTCAGGCACGCCAGAAGAGTGGTGGTGCCAAGCAGCATTTTGTTGATGCTCTGCTTACACTGCAGGACAAATACGACCTCAGCGAGGACACCATCATTGGACTTCTTTGGGTAAGAGAAAAAGAATCCCATTTTCCTTCTCTTGGGTTGATAAATTAGAACATACACAGGTTGTTTTGGTCGTTTGCAATACATTTACATTTTTGCATCCTATGCGTTATGCAGGACATGATCACTGCAGGCATGGATACCACCGCAATCTCAGTAGAATGGGGCATGGCTGAGCTCATCAAGAACCCAAGGGTACAACAGAAGGCCCAAGAGGAGCTAGACCGTGTCATCGGGTTCGAACGCGTCGTGACAGAAGCTGACTTTTCGAACCTACCTTACCTGCAATGTGTAGCCAAAGAGGCACTAAGGTTGCACCCTCCAACCCCGCTAATGCTCCCCCACCGAGCCAATGCCAATGTAAAAGTTGGTGGCTATGACATCCCTAAGGGATCAAATGTTCATGTCAACGTTTGGGCGATTGCACGTGATCCGGCAGTGTGGAAAAATCCACTTGAGTTCCGGCCGGAGCGGTTCCTTGAAGAGGATGTTGATATGAAGGGCCATGACTTCCGGCTACTTCCATTTGGCGCGGGCAGGCGAGTGTGCCCCGGTGCCCAACTCGGTATCAATTTGGTCACGTCCATGCTTGCTCACCTACTGCACCATTTTGTTTGGACACCACCAGAGGGGATAAAGCCAGAGGAGATTGACATGTCTGAAAATCCTGGACTGGTCACTTATATGCGGAGCCCATTACAAGCCACGGCTGCTCCAAGGTTGCCATCCCACTTATACAAACGTATGGCGGTCGACATGTAGTTTTTCATTTTGTTTGTTATTATCGTCCTCGATAGCTTACTTTTATGCTATATATGAACTTCGTGATAAAATTGTAATTTGATTGAGATTTTTTTATATAAAAAGGAAAATGCGATTTCTTTTTATGCATAATTGTTATTGTTCATGCCTTTAACCTTGTGTTGTTTCTTTCGAATGAAATTTAGAACTTGTCATGACTAAATTACTTACCAAAAATGCAGGCGAGAGTTCAAAACAAGATTTATGCATTAGAAACGCGCCATCAAGCAATTATATATAGTAGGGCTGTTTGTTCGGTTTTGGTCCAAAATCGAAACCGACCGACGGTTAGTTTTATCCCTAAAATTCGACCGAAACCGACTGGTGGAGAGGGGTGAAACCGGCTGGACCTGTTCCAGCCGATTACCAGTGGGTTTGGCCAATTTTTCTTGGGCCTTTTTTTTTTGCCCTTCAACATTTTTTTGGGGCTCTTTTTTTTCAATTCATTATCCCAAATATTTTTGAGCATTTTTTGAGTTGATTTCAAATTCAAATTTGCTGAATTTTTAAAATCCATTTTAAATAGTCAATTTCGTTTTAATTTTAATGTCATTTGTAATTTCCTACTATTACTAACTATATTACTTATTATATAATTAAAAAAATAAAAATAACTTCACTAGATGTTTAGTATTACATAATACATATTACAAAAAACAAAAAAAAATAAATTGTCTTAAGCATAGCAAAACGCAACTAAAAAACATAACATAAACAAATCAAAACAAATTGTCTTAAACATAGCAACAATGCAATATATATATATATATATTTATAACATAGATAAATGAAAACAAATTGGGAGTGATCTTCATATTTGCTTTTTCAACCTTCAATCTTCAATAGTAGTCACGTTTGATTGTGCGCCCAACGCTATATGCAAACATTAATAAATATTAATAATAAGAATAAAATATCAAATGTTAGTGAATTTGGATTATAAAAAAATACTAAATTAAATTACAATGAAAACAAAGAAAATATTACCTGATTCTATGATGAAACTTTTCACATTATCCATAGTCTCTCGAATATCAATAGTTGTTGACGGTGCCTTAACCAATTTTGAGTACAAATAAGTGCCTCAATGGTTTTCAGAGCCAACGAAATTCAAAAAGAATCAAGTACACAACCTCACGTACTAAATGTTGACTTGGACTCAACCGAGGAAACATGCATGACCAATAACCAATAAGTTTCGTGCAATCCTAATGAGTATAAGATCGTTAGGCTCATTAATTTTCCACAAAGTCAACAAGTCAAATAATGGGCTGAGTGCCTCACAACCATCTCATAAATATCGATCTACTTCTGTTTTGAGAATAGTAGATCCCATGGTGGAAGATGCTTTATACCACTCGTAGAACCATTTGGTCTCATGTTTGCTATCATCATCATTCATGGTTCTAGATGTCGGAGGGGGTTCATGTTCTTGAGTACTCGTGGTGGAACCGAATGTAGCATTATACTCCGTATACAAATCTACTAATACCTGTCTCACACTCGACACCAATTCTTCAGCACAAAACTCATCATGAATTTTTTAGGGTGGAAAGTAAGAACTCCTAACTTGTTTTATGAATCAAGCACAACTGCAATTAACATGAACAAGTTCATCCTGTCTAATGATTCACAATACTTATAATATTTTGTTTTCATGTTTATGGTCATACTCCTCAAACAACTATTAGTACTCTTGCTCAACATAATTAACTCATTTTGAAAATCATAAATTTTTAAAAAATTGGTGTTGGCTGTCACATATAAAGACCCAAAAAAATCTATTAGTGGCATTATAAAACATTCTAAAAAACTTAACAAACACCCATACTGTCTCCCACTCCCTAACTTTAGGAGAACCTATACGCTCAGGCCCATGGCCATCATCAAAGTAAGAGACGAAATTATAATCCTCACTCTTAATCCGCCTAAAAGCCTTCTCAAACTTTTCAGTCACCTCCAACATCATTTAGATTGAGTTCCATCGTGTTTGTACATCAAAACACAGCATTTTCTTACAATCAATTTTTTCTTTTTCTGCACATCTCTTAAATTTGTTTAATCTTGCAGGGATGAACGCACAAATCTAACTACATTTCTAACCATTGTGATGTCGTCATTTCACTTTTTCAAACCCTAATTCACAATAAGATTCAATATATGAGCACAATAACTCATGTGCATATACTTACACCCAATAGATTCCTAGCCAAAAACGATTTCAAATATGAAATTGCAGTATTATTTGAACTTGCATTATCAACAGTTACAATAAATATTCTATCAATGCCTCAATCAAGCAAGCACAACTTAACATATCTCCCAATAGTATCCCCTTGATGATTAGGAAATAAATAAAAATTAATATTTTTTTTCTTGCAATTTTCAATCCTTATCAATGAAGTGTACAGTTAGACATATATAATTCAAATTTTGTACCAATGTCTATGTATCGATTATCAACAAAATCTTCACGCCACCATTTTTAAACACTTTTTTAAGTTTTTCCTCTTCTAATTCATACAATTGTGACACGACAAGACACTTTAAACTGAGGTTCAAGAAACCAACATACTTTCCTAAATCATTGTTCTTCAACAACTCTAAATGGCATCTCATCGATAATTATCATCTCTACAATCGCCAATCTCACAGTCTCTTCACTATATTTATGGGTTATAAAACTCCTTAATACACTACCATCACTCTCTCCAACCCCCTCCTCAGGTGTTGCCTCATTTGTCAATTTTTTTTGTACATATCCAAAGGCCCATGTTTATGAGGATTTTTAAGGCATGAAGGAAAATGGTTTTGTATTGCTGAAGTTTCATTCCTCTTTGAGTGGCAGGCGTACGTCTTGCCATAATAATTATATTTAACTTTTGAATCATCTACAGGACAATCCTCCGCCTTCTTAAAATGGTCTCATACAATAATTAGTCATACACAAATAAATAATCATAGTCATACACAAATAATTCACACTTTCCATATTATGCATAAATCTCAAACAAAGAGAGAGGACATCAATTTGATAATTTTGATCAAATCCACCAACAATCATAGATTCACAAGGATCGAAAAAGCAACAAAGATACTTAAAATTTAAATGATAAAATTATGAATCAACCTTACAAAAGAAATAGGCCTCCTGCCACCAAACGAAGAGACAGAGGAGAGGGAAAGAGATGAGAGTGCTTGTAGTCACCGCCTGGTCACAAGATACCGGATTGACTATGGAGGAATTGGGAGTTTGAGAGAGGATAAAGGCATTGGCCGTGACAAAGCAGTCGTGGGGCGTGGGGCGTGGGGGTTCTTTGGCGGCTGGGATTGAATGGGAGGCTAAGAAAGGAGCGAGAGAGTCTGAGAAGAAGAAGGGACTGTAGAGACTAGGAGTTCGGCAGAAGAAGACGACTGGGATGGGGGAATAATTTGATTCTTAACCCTAGCCCAGAAACAATGTCATTTGGTTTAGACCAAACATCGACATTGTTTCTTTTATTTTAATTTTCATAAGGTTTAAAATAAAACGACGTTGTTTCATGTGAAACGGCGTCGTTTTGTATAAGAAATATAATATATATTATATCAGCCGATTTCAGCGGTTTGAACCTGGTTCAAATCGAGACCGAACTGGCCGATGTCGGTTTTGCTTATTTTCTCCCGTCGGCCGACCGGTTCTTGAATCCGGCGACAGGTCTCCGTCGGCAACGATCGGTCCGGCCGATTCTTTTACACCCCTAATATATAGACATTTTAAGCATTGATCATCTAAACTATAAAATGGGGCAAATAGGGGTGAGAATTCGTGTTTGTGAGTCATATTGTGTCGTGTCAAGTTATGGATATTAAACTATATGGGTCAACCTAACCCTAATCCGTTTAGTTAAACAAATCAAACCCTAAAATCCTAACATGATTTATTTAAATAATGAGTGACATGACACTACCCATTCAACCCGTTTCACCTGCTTCAATTTGTTTTGTATGAATTAGGAGTGAATTCGGTCCGATCTGAGGAAGTTTTGCGGACCGGATCGGACCAATTTGGTCTAGGGTTTTCTCACCCTAGACAGGACCGAATAGGCATAAGGATCGGACCGGTCCAGGCCAGGTCGGTCCTATTCAGTCCACCCTATACTTAATGGGCCAATAGCCCAATCAAGTTTCCTATATTATTTCTGCCCACTAGTAAAAGCCCACTAACATTTTATTTAATTTTAAGTAAAAAAATATCAAAAAAGAACTTGAAAGGAAAATAAAAATAATCATAAAAAAAATTGTCTATATACAATAAATTTGAATAGAAGGTTTTACTACAAAAAATAAAATTTGTCTATATCCATCCAAACAATTTAAACAAGGTTAAAACTAAAAATTATACTAGATAATGAAAGAAAATTGAAATAACATGACCAAGCAAATTTGACTTCTAAAAGAGAAAAAAAATAACGATTCGAATCCCAAGCATAGATAATGGAAACTAAAAATTATACAGGTCCAAAAAAATTGAAAAATTAAAAGGTCTAAAAAAATAAAATTAAATATAACTCTCGTCTCTCAATATAAATTACAATTTACATCAATACAAATTATACAATTATTCTCATGACAGCTCCTAAGTCCTAGCCCCTACATCTTTTGACATGGCATATCTGCAAGGTTTTCACAGTACTAAAGTATAAACAAAACAATTATTAGTAAAAGTGAAAATTAGAAACTAACAAGCTAAAACATATTCACCTCATTAACTTGCATTGGTTGTAGACATTGTATTTGACGCCTTCACAGAATTATCACCGTCCCGAACAAGTTCTACACAATAAAGAAACAAAACAAATTATATAAATTTACATAACATATAGTATTATATATATATGTTATGTAAATTATAATCATAAATTTTGTTACTTTAATTTAAGTCTAAAATAATTTGAATGATTATATTATATGTACGGGGTATGCGCATTTATCATTTCTAGTGTATATAATAATGACTCTGTGGTTTAGTTTTAATGGTAAGGGAGGTACCCATACCGATTGCCAGTTCCCAAATTCACTTATAAATTTATAATCACAGCCACCAAATTCCTAAACGAATAACATTCACTTAAAACATTCACTTAAAAGCTAGTGAGTAACATTCACTTAAAAGCTCCTATCAAAAATATCATTCACTTCAACCATTCACTAGCTTAGAAGTAATCATCCGAATTATTCACTTGATTTTAAAAATAACACTCACTTAAAACATCACTAAATTCCTAAATTTCGGATTCAGGAACCCAATAAAACCATCTACCACATTTGAGATTTTGATAATAATTTAAAAAACACAAAAAAAATTACCATGCGGTGAAGGGTCTGTGCGTGGTGAGGCCGAGGGTCTGTGCGTCACTGCGTGGTAGTACTGCCTTGGCCCTTACTGGTAGGCTGCGGTTGAGTGGGGCAGATTGCAGAGAGTGAAGCAGAGACACGGAGACAGGGACGAGAGAGTGAGGCAGAGACGGAGACGGAGACACTGCGTGTGAGTGAGGCTGAGGGACGGACAAGAGGTGAGAGATGAGAGGCAAGAGGCGAGAGACGAGAGACGGGTGAGAGAGTGAGGCAGAGAGTCTGAGAGACCTAGGCTGAGAGACGAGAGACGGGTGAGACTGTGTGAGAGTGAGGCAGAGAGTCTGAGAGACGGGTTTACTCGTTAGTGTGAATCGAGAAACTAGAAAGGAGAAGAAACGGCGCCGTTTCCTCTTCTTCGTTTTTTCAATGTGGTTCTTTTTTTTAAAATGATAATTAATTTTTTTTTTTATGGTTTGGAAAATTGATAATTATAATTTATATATATTTGTAATACATTTAATAGACTATAGTGATTTAGTATTAGTTATAAACTTATAGTGATTTAGTATTGCTATATAATATAGTAGTAGACTATATAATAGTATTAATGTTATACTATTAGTATAGTTATATATTAGTATTAGATACAAACTTATAGTGATTTAGTATTGCTATATAATATAGTAGACTATATAATAGTATTAATATTATACTATTAGTATAGTTATATATTAGTATTAGTTATAAATTTATAGTCATTAGTCATTAGTCACAGTGATATTAATATTTTTATACTAGATATAGTTATAGTCTTATAGACTTATAGTGGTTTCTTTATAATTATAGACTATAGTTATAGTGATTTAGTTTAGTTATCAATTTATAATTATATAATTATGTTAATTGTTACTTTATTACTAATTTATGATAGTATAATATTAATTTGTAATTATATATTATAAATAGGGATAGGTTAGATGAAAATTACATAATTTATTATACAATTATTATATAAAATAATATATTTATAAAAATAATAATAATATTTGGGTTCAGTCGGTCCGGTTTGAGAAATCCCCACCCCGGGACTAGACTGAAGACTGAAATACTCTTAATTATTGAACCGAAACCGACCGTGTGAATTTTCAGTCCGGACCGACTGTTTTACAGCCCTAATATCAATGAGTTGAATTGATCTATATATTTATTTTTTAACTCAATTAATATAATTTCATATATAACATGAGGATAACTATATAAATCATTCACAATTACAAGTAGATTTATGATAAATAAATAATAAAAAAATTATTATCAATATCCAAACCAAATTAATATTATCATAAAATAAAATTATATATTAGCAAAAAGGTATAATAATTTAATATTAAGTAGTCAAATACTAATATTAATATTACATCCCAATAATAAAGAAAGTCATATAAAAATATTTCTAAAATTTAAAAATATAATTTATTCATATTATATAGGTGGATCCAAAATAGAAAGGCATATAAGAAAGGTTAACTCGTTTTGATCCAAATTCATTTATATCAAATTCAACTTTATTTATTGGATGTCAAGTTTACTACTCATGCCATGTATTGACAACTAGTAAAAACAAACAATCATGGAACTATTCAAGGAAACATGTAAGTTAACCATCAAACTATTTTGCAGTTGAAGAGAAATGATTTTTACAATCTCCAAATAGATAAATCTCGTGCAAGTCCTTGTAAAAAAATAAACTACTCCTTAAAATAGTATAAAAGAACTATTTTTTTATTAATGAGATTCACCTTTTTATAAATTGCTTGTATAAAACTTGTCAGTTTAAATATAAAAATTCTAATCATCATCCTCGCACTATATACCATACATAATTTTTTTTTCTCTTACTAAATGTGTAGTGTACAAATGATGAATAAAAAAAATCAATTAGTTTAACAAGAATAAAATTAATATATATATATAGTGTGTAGTGTGTGTGAAGGATGAAACTTATTTAAATAATATGTATCTTTACTTGTAAGGAAAGTGAGAACAGTTCTGACAGTCTTGTAAATCTCTACTACTCATTTTTAGACCCCTTATGTAACACCCAGCTCCTTCCATCTAACGTAAGCAAATTCTGAGAACAAAATTTATTATAAGGAGGGAAGGATTGTAACACCCAACTCATTCTTTCTGACGTAAGCAAATTTCAAAGACGAAATTTATTATAAGAATGAGAGGATGTAATAGTCCACCACTTCTCTCTAGCGACTACGAGTCTCATCTTACGTACCAAACCTCAAAGGCGTGTTTTTAATTTTAGCAGTTGATTCTTAAAGTACGTCCTGTGTTTTAAAGCCCATGAATATTTTAAATGTCCTGAAAATATTTATATGGGGTATTTTCAGTATTATTGGACCAAGTCTAATTTTAAGTAAGACAATTATAACATTTTTGAAGAGCTCCAGAAATATTATAATTGTAGAAAATCATTTATCTAAATGATTTTAGTTATTTAAAATATTATGGGATTTAAATTATGTTAAAAATTCTAACTAATTAGATGGTTTTACTCTCTTAAAAGTAATTAGCAAAACTTCATAATTTTATTGATAATGAAAGAATATTATTTTATAAACTAAAGTTTAATTTAAATAATATTCTATCTTAATTTCTCTCAATGCTTTTAGTTAAGTTAATATTTACGCATTTTCAAATCATTATTTAAAGCCCACCATTAGATTGTTTTGAAGACGCCGAGGTATATGATTGGAATTAAAACTCAGGCCCTCTCTTTTTCCTCTCACTTTTCCATTTTCCCTCTCTCTCCTCCCTCTCCCTCAGCTCACGCGGGCATTTCCCTTTCCCTCACTGGATTCTCTTCTTCAAGCCACTAACGTCGCCGTGCGCCACCAGCGCGACACCGACCACCTCACCGGCTTCCCCTCACGCCGGTGACCAAACCCCACCGTTGAAGCCCCTCATGGAAGCTCCCTTTCCCCCACGCGAGCCCTCTCTGCTCATGTTTTCTCCCTCCAACTTCTCCCACCGTCACCACTGCCACCACCGAGCACCTCCACGAGTCTCCCCTGACCACCCCTTCCTCCTCCCCTTGACCCGAAGCCAGTAGCTCCTCCCTAGGCCACGCACAAAACCCATAGGTTTCTCTCCTAGCGCCATCGTATGTTGCTTCCGATGCCACCGCACCACCACCATCAGCTTCCATTCTCATTGGCGACTTCCCCTAGCCACCCTCATGCCCAACCGAAACCCCTAACTCCCCTACTCTCTCACACACTCTCACAGGTCCTCCTTGACCCACGGCCAAATCCGCCATCGTAAGACCACTGTGCACCACCCCAATGCCACCACAGCTCCACCAACACCCCCTGAAGCTCCTCCATGCCTAACCTTAGTCCCCAGCCGTCCCCTTACCTCTCACACGCTCTCACACTCTCGAATGCACTGTACAAGGCTAGATACTACCGTGCTTCGCCTCTAGCTGCCACCACGAGATCACCATGAACCTTCCAAGACCACAGCTAGCTATCCCCACGCCTAAACAGCCCCCATCCATCGTGAACAGCCACTGTACATGGCTAGCCGCCACCCACAAACTACCCACTATGTCGCACAACCTAGATCCACCCGTTAGAACCCTAGATCTGGTCCCCGAGATAGCCCTGTTGTATGGTCACGGCAATGACCACGACAGAATGGTCACTGCCCAAGCTAGTGGCTTCCGGCTCCACTGGTCGTGCCGGACAACGAGCAATGTATGGGTTATCCCGAAGATGGTATAACTCTCTTTCCCTTTCCCTCGTTAGTTTATGTTAGTTGGTTGTGGGTTGTGCTGTGTTGTGGAGTTCGTTGTGTAGTGTGGTTATGCGAAGTGTGGTTGTGTACTTGAAGTGTTGGGCATAGTTGTGAAGTGTGCTGTGTAGTCGTGTTGTGGATTGTGCTATAAAGAGTGGTTGTGAAGTATGTGCTGTAATGGTAATGTGGCGTAGTGTGGATGTGAAGGGTACACATGGAGTGTACTCTCGTGGCGTTATGTAGAACAGGAAGAGTACACGTGGAGTGTACTCTCGTCGCGTAGTATGGATGGGAAGAGTACACGTAAAGTGTACTCTATGGGGTGAAGCGATTCACCGTGATGGTTGCTTAGTTGAGGAGCGTAGAGCGTGATGAATAGTGTCAAAAACTGTGAAACGTGTCCCGGACTAGTTGTGATGTGACCAATTGTTCCAGCGACAAGTGGTACCGTGTGGCAGTGTTATGGCTGCTGTATGTGTAAAGTGATAGAATAGTGTAAGGGTGATGTAGCGATGACATAATGGGATGCCATCTGACGTGACAAGGTCACAGTGTAGCTTGGGAGTAGTCTCAAACTATGTGACGTGACGTAAGGTGTAGTTGTGAATATGAGTCATGTCATGTCAAGTGTTGGGATGAACTTGTAACATGATTGGAAGTAGAAAGGGTCCTGCGAATCGAGTAAGGGAAGGTTAGTATCGGAGTATAGAGCCCGCTTGTGTAAGGGCGTTAGTGGACTATATGTTGCTCTTAGGTGATAAAATGGAGTAAGGTACATGTGTAATCTGAGTAAACACATGTGCTGGACGAATTTACCATATGGAATGGATAATCTGTCCTAAGCATAGGTATACTGTGTTTGAGCCTCAAAGTTGGCTTAGAGTCGTGTGATATGCATAGATGATGATGATGATGAGGAAGCGTAGGCTCAAATGTAGGAAGTGACATGCGTATTGTCTAGGATTGGGATGCGTGACTTAATGAGTCTGAGTCATGCATCGGTTTGAGGTTAATGAGAAAAGTAAGATGGGGTTTTAGTGTCTTAACCCTAAAGTGAATCATGGGGTTCACTCTAGTGGATAAACACTCAAAGTAGGACGTTGAGTTTAGAAAATATAGTGATCGTAAATGGATCCCCGTAGGTTTTAGCATTGTAAGGGACACGTAAGAGCCAAAATATATCCAATGGTTGTCTAACTACATATATCCAATGGTTGTCTAACTACATAGCCTAACATGCACTTGAGAGACTTCCATGACCAACTACCCCATTCAGCTTTTTTTTTTTTTTTTTTGACAAGTTACATGATATTAATATATAACGCAAAACACATAAAATAAGTTCTGGAAGCTGGGAAAATTAGTGAAATACAACATTGTTGGGAGGATCATTCCCACTATGGAACTGCAATAGTGATGAAGGAATTTGGATTAAAGGAGCATTACCAAAAACTTGCGTCCTCGCTGCCCATTGCGCTAAGTTGTGCGCGCATCGATTTTTTGATCAATGAATTTTTCTCACATTCCATTCCTTGAATGAGTTTAGATGGTGTCTAATATCATTGATGATTGGGCTCATGATCCATTCTTGGATTGGAGAGGAATTGAGATTGCTTGGATGGTAACCTTTGAGTCACCTTCTAGAATTATTTTTTCCAGCTTCAGCCTTTCCGCTTCTTTGTTGGCCATTAAGGCTGCAGATGCTTCTCTTACATTTGAACTTACTCTGCTGATGAGGTCAGTTTTTGCAAATAATAATTCCCCATTGACTCCCCAACAAAGAGATGCAAGAATAGATCCCTCTTGGCTGGTAGCAACATCAAAGGTAATGAGTTGATATCTATCAGGTTGTCTTTCTTCATTTTCTTCAATCTAGTTTTCTTGCCTTGCCCATGCTCTTATGTGCTGTTTGGAGATTTTTAACGTTGATTCTACTTACACAGATATTAAAGGTATTGCATGATCATGTTCAATCTTATTTCTAGTGAACCATAGGTTGTCCATTGCAATGGTATTAAAGATCTATAAATCTTGCTGCTCTTCTTCTGGGATTTTTAGATTTGATGATGGATTAATAATATTATTACTCCATTTAGAGATCGGCTGGCTTGCAAAGTAAGAAGTATCAATCGGCCACTTGGAATGTCTCCACATGATGCTAGAAAAAATGCAATTGAGAAAACGATGAGAAAGATCTTCAGGTTTTGTTTTACATAAGGGGCATCTGATTTGATCTTCATCAAGGGGGATGACTTTGCTGACAATGGTTTTTGTAGGAAGTATATTATGACTAATTTTCTAGAGAAGCATTTTTAATCTATCATGCAGCTTCATCTTCCAAAGGTTCTTCCAGTTAAAGGACAGATTACTAGTAGATGTACCATTATCATAAACCAGGGTTGCATAGGCTGATTTAACAGAAAAGTTTTCAAATGCATGGTGAAGCCATTTGGTCTTATCTGGTATGAGCTGAAAGTTTTGATTGGTTAGAGGAATTTTCTGAATCTCTCTGAAGGTATTTTCTAAGAAGAGGGTATCCAAGAGAAGAGTGTTCTAACGCCTCGGTTCTTGTAAGGTGAGTTCAGAAATAGTCATGGAGTGGTCTATAATTGTACTATTTGGATGTGGCAAAGGCATACGGGATGGTAGAGTTGGGATCCAAGGATCACTCCATACTCTTGTGGAGACTCTTTTGTTTATCTAAAAGCAGATGCTAGACCTTAGAAAGTCTCTTTGTTTTAATATACTTTTCCAAAATCTTGAGTCTGTAGACTTGGGAGAAACTTCTAGGAAGGAGTTTGATTTTAGCTATTTCTTAGAAAGGGCATCTTTCCATAGGCTGGTAGAACCGTTGATGAAAAACCAAGCATGTTTGGAAATGAGAGCAGAATTGAAAGTGGAGGTCTGTTTCAAACCAAGACCGCCCATGGATTTTGGCAAGAATCTGGTTTTCCATGCTTTTGGGGTAAACTTCTTTTTTTGATTGTCTTCAACCCCCACTAGAACCTTCTTAGCAAAGAATCAATTTTTTTTTTGCCATGTCCTTGGGAATAAGCATGATGGACATGACATAGGAGGGTAAAGAACTTGCAATAGACCTGATTAGGACATTTTTTGAGGCTTGAGATAGAATTTTGGTCTTCCAACCATGGAGTTTAATTTGAATTTTTTCTATGAGATCTGAGAGGAATCTTTTCTTATCAACACCATTAGAGAGGGGCAATCCCAAATATTTAGAGTTTGGAGGTGAAATTCTAAAATCAAAATAATTTCTAACTGCATTGATGGAGTCAGGATTGATATTAGCACTGAAGTGAAGAGAAGATTTTTTCTAGTTGATATTTTGACCTAACCAAGAATTATAGGTATCTAGACATTCTGCAAAGGCTTGGGCAATTTGAGTATTGGCCGATCCAAATAAGAATAAGTCATCAGCAAAGAGTAAGTGTGAGATGGAGGGGCCCTCTCTTGACAGTTTTATGCCCCAAAGACAGCCAATGTTTTCCTTATGAATAATGAGTCTTGTTAACACTTCAGTTCCTAGAATGAAAAGAAATGGAGATAAATGATCTCCCTGTCTTAGTCCTCTTGTAGGTTGGAAAAAACCATGGGGGGATCCATTGATAATGATTGAGTAGGAGACAGTTGAGATGTATTCTTTAATCCAGAGAATCCATTGATGATTAAACCCAACTTTATGAAGGACATCCAGGATGAATGACCATTCCATAGAGTTAAAAGTTTTGGCCATATCAATTTTTATAGCCATTGTGCAAATTCTACTTCTTCTTTTTTTCATAAGGTGGAAAGTCTCTTGTGCCAAAATCGTATTTTCCTGAATGAGTCTGCTCGGTAAAAAGACAGATTGATATGGAGAGATGATATTTGGCAAGATAGTTTTAAATTTATTAGTAAGAATTTTTGCTATAATCTTATATCAAACATTTGAGAGGCTAATAGGTCTAAATTGATTGACATCATTCAGATTTTCCACCTTGGGGATCAAAACCATATTGGTGTGGTTAAGCTCTTTAAGGAGTTTACCATGAATGAATAAGCTTTTAGCAGCAGCCAATAGGTCAAGTTTGATGATTTTCCAGAAATTTTTGTAGAAAAGGCCAGTAAAACCGTCGGGTCCTGGTGCTTTTGAAGAGGGAAGATTTTTAACAAGGGAGATTTCTTCATCAGTAAGAATTTGAAAAAGGAAAGCATTCTCGGAGTCAGTAAATTTCCTTGAAAATAAATGATCAAGACCTACCGAGGGTGCAGGGTTAGAAGAAGTGAAAGTATTCTTGAAGTGTTCTAGAATTTTTGCAAAAATAATGGATGGATCTGAAGATCATTGGTTTCTTCCAATTTTGAGACACTCAATATTGTTACTTCTACATCTGATCAAGGTAGAAACATGAAAAGATTTAGTGTTCAAATCCATTATAGTGAGCCAAGTCACTCTGGATTTTTGACGCCATAAGGATTCTTCCCTAGAAATGAGTTCATTCAGGTTTGCTTGCAAGTTAGATTCCACGGAGACAGAGGAAGGTACTGATTCTTGACCCTATATTGATGAGAGAACCTCAGATAGATTTTTTTATTTGTGTTTGAATATGGCCAAAATTTTTGATGTTCCATTCATGAATGGCTTTTTTTGTATGTTTGAGTTTTTTTGAGAGGATAAAGGAGGGGGTGCCACTAAAGTTGGAGTTCCAGGCTTTTTTAATAGTCCCGAAAATTGAAGGGTCTCTCAACCAAAATTCTTAGAATTTAAAAGTTTTGGAAAAATGATTTCTATTAGAAGTGTCCAAAATGATGCATGGTCAGAAGAGACTCGAGTAAGAGTTGTAATGGAAGCTTGTGGAAACAAATATAGCCATGACAAATTGGCAATCCCTCTGTCTAGTCTTTCTTTGATAAGGTTATGACCATCCCTATTGTTAGACCAGGTATATTTGGGACCATTAAAACCTATATCAACAAAACCAAACCTATTCATGAATAAAGGGAGTCCTTTTAGCTTAGAGGATTGAGCAAAAAAAATTACCCTCTAGCTTTTCTGATTGAGAAAGGATGGAGTTAAAATCACCAATTGCTAGAGAGGGCCCTGAAAAAGACTCAGTTATTAAACTAAGAAGATCTCATAAGTGTTGCTTTCTACTGAAAGGGGCAAGACAATAAACAAGGTTTAGAAGCCATGGCATGTGAGTGAGATCAGAGTAGACCAACATATATATCATATTACTGGAAATATTCACAAGTTATGTATCGAAACCAGGTCGATAAATTAACAAAAGGCCTCCCCATTTTCCAGTAGGTGGGGAGTGTATAAAATAAGAAAAGCCCAACATATTAAAAATACGATCGTTGTCACTAGAAGATAATAAAGTTTCAGAAAGAAAAACTACTTCAGGATTATAGACCCTGATATTTGCCCTAAGGGACTTAATTGCACGAGGTCGAGTAATACCTCAGCAATTCCATGCAAGAAGCCTCATAGATTTTTTTGTAGCAGTGAGGACCCTGCCACTCTAGTCATTGGATTACTGGGAAAGAGGTTCATGGTTTGAGTCTGAACTTCATTACCTGAAGCCTTCAATTCTTGCCTCTGGTACGGGGCATATTGGGCAGTGGTGAGGTTGTTCCTCTTGCTCTTTCTCTACAGCCTTTCCTTTTTTTCTTTTCGGACTGGTTTGGAATTTGAGGGATTGTCATTGAGAATGTGCGGTTCAGCTTCAAAACTACTGCCATTGATCTCCTTGTTGCCAATGCCAGGTGCTTCCATTGTGACAGTTGAAGAGAGGAGGACTTTTTTGTGTGGGAAATGAGGGACTGATTTCTTCTCATTGATGAGTTTCCTCTTTTGAATTGTCTCATTTGATGTAGCTGGTGAAGACGAAGGGATTGTGAATGCAGAAGCCATGAGTTCCTATTCTAGGGTTTGAAGGGGAATGTCGTTCTGGGTGAAGTGATGCCGATGAGGAGTTAATTGGGTATGAGAGAGTGATGGAGTTGGGCCAAGTTGAAAAGCGTTAAAGGCAATACACGCTCTGCCTGGGGGGCTCACAAGAAGGGAAAGATTATGATTGGGCTTGGACAGGTCAGTGAGGGTTGGGCCTTTGTTGTTTTGTAGTTGGGCAATGATTTGGTTGAGGAAGGATGGGTTGGTCCCGGGCTTAATTGGAGTTAGGCTTTTTAACTCAATGGGTGGGGCAGGTGATGGTAAGTTGACTTCAGCCTTAAAGGGAGATTTTTCCTTCATGAGACATGGATGGACTTCTGATTCTGACAATTTTGAGATGGGGGCTTGAATTAATGGAAGTTTTACGTTAGTTGGTAGATTTGTGGGGAAATTGGGAACTAGATTATTGTCTTCATTGAATGGGGCCGACAGGTTTATTTGCTGATGGCTTAGCCGATTGCCACGTGGGTTAGCAAAGTCCACGCGTGGACCCATACTATCTGAATGGAGGGGCTGATCTTTAGGTTGATGAACAGTGTCGTCTTCTTTGCTAGTCGGACTCTCAGTAAAAGTGCCAGTGAAAAGCTGTTTTATACAAAATTCCTTTTTGTTACCTCTTTCAGTGCTTTGATGATGAATGCTTTTCCTTTTCCCAAATGCTCTACTAGAATATTTTTCCTTGTTGCTGTCATAGCTTCAGAATAAGTTTGTGTGGGTCCTTGATTCGCCTCTTTTATTCTCACTGGGGGTAATGAGTTAGGGTTATGGTACGACTTTTCAAGGAAAAGTGTTGCCTGGAGTTGTTCTTTAAGTGATTCTTCAACCCATGACATGCCAATACTCGTACGGCGTGTTTCTTGAATTTCATCCCACATCCAGTGACTGAACCAAGGATCCTCTGTTGCACTAGCATAAATTGGACAAGCTTGTTAAAGATGTCCCAGACAGCCACATCCATAGCAAAACTCGAATAGTCTTTCATATTTAAAACAAATTTTCGCAGGCTTCTTGTTGATTCTGGGTAAATTAAAAAGTTCAAAGAGTGGTTTTTCTGTATTAATTTCAACCCAAATGCGCACGAAAGATTTTACACTGTCCTCAGGAAGATAAGAAGAATCAATTTCTATCAGTCGACCCAAGACCTTGCCTATTTGTATTGCATTTTTTACAGTCATCATTTCCAGATGAAGTCTACAAATGTGAATCCAAAATGCAGAGAAAGAAAGATCAATTTCTTGAATACTAAGACTGGGGGGCCATTCCTTGAGAACCATATGATAGCCCTTGAAATTCCATGGCCTTCGATGGAATATTCTTTTTTTTTTTTTCTAGACTTGAGGGAAAAGTGAAAAGGAATGTGATGGTTCCCAAGTCTTCAATATTTAGGCCCAGTACAAAACTCCATATCGCATGAATGGTAGTATGAAAGATATGTTTATTTAGGGCTTTGGATGAAACCAACTTACCTATGAGAGCATGGTTGGAAATCTTTGCTACATATTCAGAAGTTGGGACTAGGATGATATCCTCCCAAGTCAAAGCGGTGGTTGGGGAAAGCAAGGGAATGGTTGGTGGATTACTTGAAGTGGAAAATGGAAGGTTTAAGGGTGCGTTAGGTGCAGGTCATAAAGGTAGAGACTACTAGAGGAGGAGTGGAACTCATCTTTTCTGAGAGCAGAATGGAAAAATCAAGGTAGACACCGATTGGTGTATTTCTATTTTTTTCTTAAATATTAAATGCAAAGAAAAACATCATTTTTCCCTGTTCATCCACGTAATTTTTAAAGGAAAAATAAAGGTAGACACCGGTTGGTCTATTTCTATTTTTTTCTTAAATATTGAAGGAAAAAAAATGCACCAATCTATCAGTAGAACATCTGTCTCTGTTTCCATACAAGCACTATTTATAAATTGAATAATGCTACTTGTCCCGACAAATGGGTGTTGACAATTTTTTTTTTATATATAGTGATTAAAAAAGTATTTTTAAATGATGTTGTGAGTTTTTTTTTTTTTTTAAATGTGTAAGAGTATAAAAAAATTTAAATGAAAAAAATTTAAAAACTCCAAATAATTATACTCTTGTAAATTCCTTCTCTGCATTTCTTTTGGCCCACCTAAATTAGAGGCTTCCCATATGTGTAAAGCTCAACCCTTGATTCTAGAAAATTGCTTATATATTTTTATAAATATTTTCCATTTTAGTTGTAATTACCATATATGTATATATTCCTTATATACACTTGATTCTATAAATGTAAAAGCAACAAAGATGCCTTAAAATTTAAATGATAAAATTATGAATCAACCTTGCAAAAGAAATAGGCCACCTGCCACCGAATGGAGAGACGAAGGAGAGGGAGGGAAGATATGAGAGTGCTCGTAGTCGCCACTCGGTCACAAGATGCCGAATGGACTACGGAGGAACTGGGAGTTTGAGAGAGGATAGAGGCGTTGGTCGTGACACTGCAATCGTGGGGGTTTTTGGGCTGCTGGGATTGAATGGGAGGCTGAGAGGGAGCAAGAGAATCTAAGAAGAATAAGGGACTGTAGAGACTTTGAGTTCGGCAGAAGAAGAAGACCAAACCAAACGACATTGTTTCTAGGCTAGGGTTAAGAGTTGGATAATCTCCCCCCTCCCTCAAAAGACCAAACGGCGTCGTTTCTTTTATTTGTTTCTTCATACAGTTTAAAATAAAACGACGTTGTTTCATGTGAAACGGCGTCGTTTTGTATAAGAAATATAATATATATTATATTGGCCAGGTCAACGGTTTGAACCTGGTTCAAACTGAGACCGAACTGGCCGACGACAGGTTTGCTTATTTTCTCCCGCCGGCCGACTGGTTCTCCACCAGTTTCGGCCAGTTCCTGAATCCGGGGCCGGTCTCCATCTGCGACGGTCGGTCCAGTAGGTTCTTGTACACCCCTAATATATAGACATTTTAAGCGTTGATCAAGTAACCTATATAAAGGGGGAAATAGGGGTGAGAATTCATGTTTGTGAGTCATATTGTGTCGTGTCAAGTTATGGATATTAAACTATATGGGTCAACCTAAACTTAATCCGTTTAGTTAAACAAATCATACCCTAAAATCCTAATATGATTTATTAAACAATGAGTAACACGACACTACCCATTCAACCCGTTTCACCCGTTTCAATTTGTTTTATATCAATGGATTGAATTGATCTAGATATTTATTTTTAAACCCAATTAATATAATTTCATATATAACATAAGGATAACTATATAAATCATTCACAATTATAAGTAGATTTATGATAAAAAATATATATTTTATTATCAATATCCAAACCAAATTAATATTATCATAAAATAAAATTATATATTAGCAAAAAGGTATAATAATTTAATATTAAGTAGTCAAATACTAATATTAATATTACATCCCAATAATAAAGAAAGGCATATAAAACTGAATATTTCTAAAATTTAAAAATAGAATTTATTCGTGTTATACGAATAGATCCAAAATAGGAAGGCATATAAGAAAGGTTAACTCGTTTTGATCCAAATTCATTTATATCAAATTCAACTTTATTTATTTGATGACAAGTTTACTAGTCATGCCATATCTTGACAACTAGTAAAAAAAAAATCATGCAACAATTCAAGGTAACAGGTAAGTAAACCATCAAACTATTTTGCAGACGAAGAAAAATGATTTTTACAATCTCCAAATAGACAAGTCTCGTGGAAGTCCTTGTAAAAAAGTAGACTACACCTTAAAATAGTATAAAAGAACTATTTTTTTTTATTGATGAGATTCACCTTTTTATAAAATACTTGTATAAAACTTGCAAATTTGAATAGAAAAATTCTCTATATCATTCTCACACTATACACCATATATAATGTTTTTTTATTTTTTTCTCTTACTAAATGTGTAGTGTACGGATGATAAATAAAAGAAATCAATTAGTTTAAGAAGAATAAAATTAAAAAATATATATATTGTGTAGTTTGTATGAATGATGAAACTGATTTAAATAATATGTATCTTTACTTGAAAGGACTTATAAAAAAAAATGTATCTTTACTCGAATGGAAAGTGAGATCAGTTCTTACAGTCTCGTAAATCTGTACTACTGCATTTTTGGATCCCTTAGAGTACTAGTAGTGGACTTAACAAAGCTATATTTTGGCCAAAGTTTAACTAAATTATATAAAAACTCATTGTAGTAGACTCAACAAAGCTATAATATTTTTAACTTTCATCATTTTTACTGGCTAAATATTATTTTGGCATAAAAAATTTCAAGTTGCTGGCCAAATCTTGCCTTATTGCATCGATTGTAACATGCCACAGGCACAACTGCAGTTGCGAATGCCACTGAATCCATCTCAGCCCCTAACTCAACCGTTTGATTAAACATATCAGTGGCCAAACCAGGTTTGTTTTCCATGATGTACAACCTGGCTAGTACAATCCAAGAAACAGTTTGGGAAAGAAGAAACACAGCCTACAAGAAATTTGAATGTTGGAAATAGTTAAATCAAAGAAGAAATTTGGTTTGGTAAACTTCACCTTACAAGATAAAGAAAAAATCATTATTTATCAGTTAGAAATAATATGAACGTTAAAAAATTAATATGTATATTTTTAATAACGAATAAATATTTAAATTAAAATTAAAATTAAAATAAATTAATATCAAAATTAAAATAAATTAATATCAAAATAGTGATAGATTTAGAAAATGTGATATTGTTAAAAAATAACTTACTAAATTTATAAAATAAAATTCTCTAATTAAATTTTAGTTAAACTTTATTGATATTAATAGTCTTAAAGGCTCTGTCCTATCCTGTGGTACATTGGGACGACAAGGAATTCATAGTCTTTATCATGTCCTTTAAGTCGTCATTAATTTGTCAACTACTTCAGTTGCTTCATGAAAAATCTAAAATTTTAGCTCCTTTTGTCTGAAGTGCATTCGCCCACTTCATAGGGGAGTTTGGTAAGGAGTGGAAGTAAACCAGCCACATATATCGAATGACGTAGCCTAACATGCACTTGAGAGGCTTCAATGACAAACTACCCCACTCGGCTTTTAATGCAATGAAAAACAACCATTTTCCCTGTTCATCCACCTATCTTGTAAAGGAAAAATCAAGATAGGCACCCATCGGTGTATATCTATTTTTTTTTAAATATTAAAAAATATTTTTTTTATTAAATATTTAAAGAAAAAAAATGCACTAATCTATCGGTAGAACATCTATCTCTGTCGCTGTATAAGCACTATTTGTAAATTGAATAATGCTACTTGTCTTAATAAATGGGTCGCCACAATTTTTTTTAAATAGTGATTAAAAAAATATTTTTAAATAATGTGATTGTTTTTTAAATGTATAAGAGTATAAAAAAATTTAAAAACTCCAAATAATAATACTCTTGTAAATTCCTTCTCCACGTTACTTCTTGCCCACCTAACTACTGTCTCGTTTTTGTTGCTCAGTCTCGGATATCCTCACCTAATTTCGAGGCTTTCCATATGTGTAAAGCTTGACCCTTGATTATAGAAAATTGCTCATCTATTTTTGTATATATTTTCTATTCTAGTTGTAATTACCATATATGTATATATTCCTTATATACACACGATTCTATAAATGTAAAGGGTGTGGTGGTTTACAAAATGAAAAAATCTACAAAGTACGTTAACGAGAACTGATGCATTTAATGATGATGTTAACGAGCACTTACGAATTTAATAGAGAGTAAAGCCAATAACTTCGGCAGTATCAAGTCTAGTGGCGTTCCACATCCCATAGATAAGTCTATTCACTGACAGTATTCTATTCTTTTCTGCTATATATATCGACTTCTTTCCGACCGACGATTTCACCTTCTTATAATCTTCTTCTTGTTCCAATGGCTCTCCCCCTAATACCCATCTCACTTGTTATCATCCTCTTCATTGCCTACAAGCTCTACCGACGGCTTAGATTCAAGCTCCCACCGGGCCCTCGACCGTGGCCGATCGTCGGCAACCTCTACGACATAAAGCCAGTGCAATTCCGGTGCTTTGCCGAGTGGGCAGAGGCCTACGGCCCCGTCATATCCGTATGGTTCGGGTCCACGTTGAACGTGATCGTGTCGAACTCGGAGTTGGCAAAGGAAGTGCTGAAGCTGCATGACCAGCAGCTGGCTGATAGGCACAGGAATAGGTCAAGGGCTAGGTTCAGCAGGGATGGCAAGGACCTC
>QEOT01001765.1:145675-166349 GCA_003123785.1 Pterocarya stenoptera
TGTCCCGAATTAAGTGACAATCCAACTCAATGTGTTTGGTTCTCTCGTGAAAAACTGGATTTGCAGCTATGTGTAGAGCTGCCTGATTGTCACAGTAAAGAGAGGCAGGTTGGGGATGAGAAATCTGAAGGTCAGTGAGCAAATATCTCAACCAAGTGATTTCACAACAAGTAGATGCCATGGAGCGATACTCAGCTTCAGCCGACGAGCGAGAAGCAACTGATTGCTTCTTTGTTTTCCAAGAAATCAGCGAGCTACCCAAGAAGATGCAATAACCAGTGACTGAGCGACAAGTGTCGGGGCAAGAGGCCCAATCAGAGTCACAAAAGGCCTTAAGTTGGAGCTGAGAAGTAGAGGACAGTAAAATACCTTGACCAGGGGCAGCTTTGATGTATCTCAATATCTTGTGTGCAGTAGCCATATGTGTAGATGTAGGATGATCCATAAATTGACTCAAGAGCTGGACAGCATAACATATGTCGGGCCTAGTGATTGTTAAGTACAATAAACGTCCAATGAGGTGACGGTAGGAACTTGGATCAACTAGAGGAACACCAGTTGTCTTGCTGATTTTGAAATTCTGGTCAAGTGGTATTTTGAGAGGCTTGCTCCCAAGTGTACCCGAGTCGGCTAAGATATCCAACGCGTATTTTCTTTGACATAAGTGGATGCCTTTGGATGAACGGGCAACCTCCAAGCCAAGAAAATAATGCAAGGACCCAAGGTCTTTAATTTTAAAGTGGCTGTTGAGGAAGGCCTTGAAAGAGGCAATAGAAGAAGAACAATTTCTAGCCACAATGATATCGTCAACATATTCAAGCAAAGTTGTAAAAGAATTGCCTTCCAATTTAGTGAAAAGACTATAATCAGCCTTAGATTGGTGAAAACCGAAAGTAATAAGGGAGGAAGAGAATTTGGAATACCATTGTCTTGAAGCTTGCTTGAGGCCATATAGACTCTTAAGCAACTTGCACACTTGATGAGGTCCTCCTTTGATGTATCCAGGAGGTTTACGCATATAGATCTCCTCTTCCAAATCACCATGGAGAAATGCGTTGTTGACGTCAAATTGATGAATGAACCAGCCTTTAACAGCTGCTATGGAGAGTAAGACCCGAACAGTTACTAATTTAACAACGGGGGAGAAAGTCTCCGTGTAGTCAATACCCTCTTGTTGGGTGAAACCTTTGGCGACAAGCCTAGCTTTCAGCCTCTCAACAGTACCATCAGAATGAAATTTTGTCTTGTACACATATTTACAATCAATAGCTACTTTTCCAGGAGGAAGGTCAGTGATGAGCCAAGTATGGTTTTGCTCTAAAGCTTGCAGTTCAGAATTCATAGCTTCACACCAGCCAGGGTCCTTAAAAGCTTGCTTGTATGTTTGTGGGTCATAAATGGAGGAAATAGAAGTGGAAAAAGCAGTGAATGAGGGAGAAAATTTCTGGTATGAGAGGTAGTGTGATAAAGGATAATTATTACCTGAAACAGTGTCTTCCAGCTTGGACAACAATGGTGGGGAATCAGGAAGTGATGCCTGTTGACAGTGGAAATCTTGAAGGTACTGAGGGGCTTTCCTTTCCCGAGTTGTCCTGCGAGAGGGGGATGAGTGGGAGTATTTGTGGGAGGAGGTGAGGAAGGAGTGTGTGATATGGAAGCTGTATTTTCTGGGGGGGAAGTGGGCTGTCCAGAATTATTTTGTGATGGGGGAAATGAATAGGTGAAGCTGTTTGGGGAAAACCTATTAAATCTGGAAGTGGTTTGGTAAAAACAAATTCAGTATGGGAGGAGGAGGGAAGTTTAGGAGTAATGGAGTGAAATGGAAATATTGTCTCATGGAAGACAACATCCCGAGAAATAAAAGTGGATTTTGTGTTGATGTCAAGAAGTTTATATCCCTTGATGCCAAAGGGATAGCCGAGAAAGATACACATGCGACCTCGGGGCTCAAACTTTTTTCTTCCATGAGAAAGGGTGGTTGCAAAACAAAGTGAACCAAAAATTTTCAGGTGTGCATACACAGGTTTTGAATTAAACAAAAGTTCATAGGGAGTTTTGTTTTGAAGAAGGGGGGCGGGGGTTCTATTGATTAAGTAAGCGGCTGTCAAAACACAATCGTTCCAATATTCAAGTGGGAGGCCAGCTTGTATTTTTAGAGCTCGAGCGACATTAAGTAAGTGTTGGTGTTTTCTTTCTACGATGCCATTTTGTTGAGGGGTGGCAACACAACTTCTTTGATGTATGATACCTTTATTGTTGAAAAAATCTGTCATTTGAAATTCACTTCCATTGTCACTTCGTAAAACTTTGATTTTGAGGTTAAATTGAGTTTCAACTAAGTTAGAAAAAGAAGTGATGCACTTTCTGGTTTCAGATTTATTGTGGAGGAGATACAACCAAGTGCTTCTCGTGTAGTCATCAATTATGGTCAGAAAAAATTTGGAACCATCATAGGCAACAGTTGAGCAAGGTCCCCATAGGTCACAGTGTATCATTTCAAAAGGTCTATAGGTCTTATGTTGGCTGTGAGGAAAGGGCAAACGATGTAGTTTAGCCAATGGACAAATGCAACAAGGTTTTGTAGTAATAGATGAAACATCTTTCTTTACGATTGGATCTGAAATCAGATTAATACATGAAAAAGAAAGATGACCTAGGCGACAATGCCATAGGTCAGTAACATCTGTTTTATGTAAAGTAGAAGCTGAACCAGTAAATGTAGCAGTGTAGAAAGTTGAAAGTTTATTGACCAAAGCGGAAGGAGAGACCTCAGTACTCAAGAAATGATAGAGGCCATTCCTAACTTCACCCTTCCCAATCGTTGTCCAAGATAAAAGGTCCTGAATAAGGCAACAATCAGACAAAAAAACTAGACAACAAGTGAGAGCAGCTGTCATTTTCTTTGCAGAAATTAAATTGAATTGGAAAGATGGTATGCATAAAACTTCTTGTAGACAAATGGATGGAGTGAGTTGGACAGAACCAACGTGAGTGACAGGGGCCTCAGTGCCATTTGGCATTTTAACAGAGTAATTAACATGAGCAGTGATGGTTGTGAGCAGTGAGGTGCAGCAGACCATATGGCCTGTTGCACCCGTGTCAATGATCCAAGGGATATTGGTGGAGTGAAATGGAATGTGTGTGCATGAAGAGAGGCAAAGAGAAATACCAGAAAGATTAGGTTGCAGGTCAGGCAAGTTGGCAGTTGTGAGATTGGACTGAATTGGATGGGAAGAAGGTTGCACAGTAGCATAAGGTTCCCTTGGCTGAAGCAAAGCTAGTAGTTGCTGGTACTGGGCTCGAGTTAGACCCACTCTTTCATCACTAACTGAATCATGGTCAAGAGCAGCAGACAGTATGGTTTGTGTAGCAAGAGCAGCGGAGTTATTGGTTTTGTTGGAGAACTTATGGCCCGGTGGATAGCCATGCAGTTTGTAGCATCTCTCCATAGTGTGACCAGACAAATTGCAATGAGAACAGATAGGGGGCTCTGCATTTCCAGCTTTAAAGCATGTCTCAAATGTGTGACCAGAAATTTTGCAATGTGTGCAGTAGGCACGGTCTTTCTTAGGGGTATTTTTGGTCTGATTTTGCCGGTTCTAATAAAAGGCCTATTGATGGCTAAAGCCATGGAATCAGGGGATGGGTTATGGGAAATGAGTTGATGTTGTCGCTCCTGTTGTTGAATAAGGGAGAAAATTTTGCTCACGGGTGGGAGAGGGTCTAAGAGCATAATTTGGTCACGGACATTCGAATAGGTATCATGTAAACCCATAAGAAATTGAAATACACAGTCACATTGATATCTATCCAAAAGGGTTTTCACAGTTCCACAAGCACATACAGGAATCGGATCATAAATCGAAAGCTCATCCCAAAGAGTTTTGAGCTTACCATAGTAGATACTTACAGAGTCTGTGTCTTGATTGAGATTGGCTAGGGTTTTCTTTAGCTGAAAAATCCGTGGGCCATTTTGATGGGAGAATCGGGCTTGAAGATCAAGCCATATGTCGCGCGCATCATCTACGAACACCACGCTCGACTTGATTGAAGAACTGATGGAGTTCTGAATCCACGACACCACCATGTCGTTGCAACGCTCCCAGAGCTCAAGAAGGGGATCCATGGGGTCGATTGGTTTGGGGATATCTCCAGAAATAAACCCCAATTTGTTTTTGGCACGGAGGGCCCGTCGCATAGCACGCGACCAGGTAATGTAGTTGTCGGTTGTGAGTAAATCAGTGACTAGAATAACGGCAGGGTTGTCGCCGTTATCTAGCCGGAAAGGGTTACCGGGATCGCTCAGGTTTAGGAATCGAGCCATATCAGCGGCGCGAGGAATAGTTGGGTTAAGGTTAGAATGGCCAGAAACGTGGATGGAAGAAGAATCAACAAAGCTTTCAAGTTGGTCTTCCATGGAGGTGGTGCTTAGGCTCGTGATACCATGTAAGGAAACGTAAAGAGCAGAGGAAGAAGACGAAAAGAGAGTGTGGGTCTGGAAGAAATATTCCTCATATATTCTTGTATCTCACTGTACAGAACAGTGCACTTAATATAGGCAGTGCATTCTAACAAACTAACAGAATAAGATGCTCGATATTACAATTGGATATTTACAAGTATATTTACCCAGAATGGAGAAATAATATAGAATGTAAATAATCAATATACAACCAATGAACTAGCCTTTATCTAAACGACGTGTAGTATCCTCTTTATTATGTAATAGCCCCCCGCAAGATGGAGAATAGAGGTTTGCTATTCCCATATTGGACAAATGCGACTTGAGAAGAAAAAAAGGTAGAGCTTTAGTAAACATGTCTGCTAGCTGGCTGTGAGAAGGAACATGAGAGGTGGTGATGCTGCCTTCTTGAATCTTGTCCCGAATTAAGTGACAATCCAACTCAATGTGTTTGGTTCTCTCGTGAAAAACTGGATTTGCAGCTATGTGTAGAGCTGCCTGATTGTCACAGTAAAGAGAGGTAGGTTGGGGATGAGAAATCTGAAGGTCAGTGAGCAAATATCTCAACCAAGTGATTTCACAACAAGTAGATGCCATGGAGTGATACTCAGCTTCAGCCAACGAGCGAGAAGCAACTGATTGCTTCTTTGTTTTCCAAGAAATCAGCGAGCTACCCAAGAAGATGCAATAACCAGTGACTGAGCGACAAGTGTCGGGGCAAGAGGCCCAATCAAAGTCACAAAAGGCCTTAAGTTGGAGCTGAGAAGTAGAGGACAGTAAAATACCTTGACCAGGGGCAGCTTTGATGTATCTCAATATCTTGTGTGCAGTAGCCATATGTGTAGATGTAGGATGATCCATAAATTGACTCAAGAGCTGGACAGCATAACATATGTCGGGCCTAGTGATTGTTAAGTACAATAAACGTCCAATGAGGCGACGGTAGGAACTTGGATCAACTAGAGGAACACCAGTTGTCTTGCTGATTTTGAAATTCTGGTCAAGTGGTATTTTGAGAGGCTTGCTCCCAAGTGTACCCGAATCGGCTAAGATATCCAACGCGTATTTTCTTTGACATAAGTGGATGCCTTTGGATGAACGGGCAACCTCCAAGCCAAGAAAATAATGCAAGGACCCAAGGTCTTTAATTTTAAAGTGGCTGTTGAGGAAGGCCTTGAGAGAGGCAATAGAAGAAGAACAATTTCCAGCCACAATGATATCGTCAACATATTCAAGCAAAGTTGTAAAAGAATTGCCTTCCAATTTAGTGAAAAGACTATAATCAGCCTTAGATTGGTGAAAACCGAAAGTAATAAGGGAGGAAGAGAATTTGGAATACCATTGTCTTGAAGCTTGCTTGAGGCCATATAGACTCTTAAGCAACTTGCACACTTGATGAGGTCCTCCTTTGATGTATCCAGGAGGTTTACGCATATAGATCTCATCTTCCAAATCACCATGGAGAAATGCGTTGTTGACGTCAAATTGATGAATGAACCAGCCTTTAACAGCTGCTATGGAGAGTAAGACCCGAACAGTTACTAATTTAACAACGGGGGAGAAAGTCTCCATGTAGTCAATACCCTGAGCCAAGTATGGTTTTGCTCTAAAGCTTGCAGTTCAGAATTCATAGCTTCACACCAGCCAGGGTCCTTAAGAGCTTGCTTGTATGTTTGTGGGTCAGAAATGGAGGAAATAGAAGTGGAAAAAGCAGTGAATGAGGGAGAAAATTTCTGGTATGAGAGGTAGTGTGATAAAGGATAATTATTACCTGAAACAGTGTCTTCCAGCTTGGACAACAATGGTGGGGAATCAGGAAGTGATGCCTGTTGACAGTGGAAATCTTGAAGGTACTGAGGGGCTTTCCTTTCCCGAGTTGTCTTGCGAGAGGGGGATGAGTGGGAGTATTTGTGGGAGGAGGTGAGGAAGGAGTGTGTGATATGGAAGTTGTATTTTCTGGGGGGGAAGTGGGCTGTCCAGAATTATTTTGTGATGGGGGGAAATGAATAGGTGAAGCTGTTTGGGGAAAACCTATTAAATCTGGAAGTGGTTTGGTAAAAACAAATTCAGTATGGGAGGAGGAGGGAAGTTTAGGAGTAATGGAGTGAAATGGAAATATTGTCTCATGGAAGACAACATCCCGAGAAATAAAAGTGGATTTTGTGTTGATGTCAAGAAGTTTATATCCCTTGATGCCAAAGGGATAGTCGAGAAAGATACACATGCGACCTCGGGGCTCAAACTTTTTTCTTCCATGAGAAATGGTGGTTGCAAAACAAAGTGAACCAAAAATTTTCAGGTGTGCATACACAGGTTTTGAATTAAACAAAAGTTCATAGGGAGTTTTGTTTTGAAGAAGGGGGGCGGGGGTTCTATTGATTAAGTAAGTGGCTGTCAAAACACAATCGTTCCAATATTCAAGTGGGAGGCCAGCTTGTATTTTTAGAGCTCGAGCGACATTAAGTAAGTGTTGGTGTTTTCTTTCTACGATGCCATTTTGTTGAGGGGTGACAACACAACTTCTTTGATGTATGATACCTTTATTGTTGAAAAAATCTGTCATTTGAAATTCACTTCCATTGTCACTTCGTAAAACTTTGATTTTGAGGTTAAATTGAGTTTCAACTAAGTTAGAAAAAGAAGTGATGCACTTTCTGGTTTCAGATTTATTGTGGAGGAGATACAACCAAGTGCTTCTCGTGTAGTCATCAATTATGGTCAGAAAAAATTTGGAACCATCATAGGCAACAGTTGAGCAAGGTCCCCATAGGTCACAGTGTATCATTTCAAAAGGTCTATAGGTCTTATGTTGGCTGTGAGGAAAGGGCAAACGATGTAGTTTAGCCAATGGACAAATGCAACAAGGTTTTGTAGTAATAGATGAAACATCTTTCTTTACGATTGGATCTGAAATCAGATTAATACATGAAAAAGAAAGATGACCTAGGCGACAATGCCATAGGTCAGTAACATCTGTTTTATGTAAAGTAGAAGCTGAACCAGTAAATGTAGCAGTGTAGAAAGTTGAAAGTTTATTGACCAAAGCGGAAGGAGAGACCTCAGTACTCAAGAAATGATAGAGGCCATTCCTAACTTCACCCTTCCCAATCGTTGTCCAAGATAAAAGGTCCTGAATAAGGCAACAATCAGACAAAAAAACTAGACAACAAGTGAGAGCAGCTGTCATTTTCTTTGCAGAAATTAAATTGAATTGGAAAGATGGTATGCATAAAACTTCTTGTAGACAAATGGATGGAGTGAGTTGGACAGAACCAACGTGAGTGACAGGGGCCTCAGTGCCATTTGGCATTTTAACAGAGTAATTAACATGAGCAGTGATGGTTGTGAGCAGTGAGGTGCAGCAGACCATATGGCCTGTTGCACCCGTGTCAATGATCCAAGGGATATTGGTGGAGTGAAATGGAATGTGTGTGCATGAAGAGAGGCAAAGAGAAATACCAGAAAGATTAGGTTGCAGGTCAGGCAAGTTGGCAGTTGTGAGATTGGACTGAATTGGATGGGAAGAAGGTTGCACAGTAGCATAAGGTTCCCTTGGCTGAAGCAAAGCTAGTAGTTGCTGGTACTGGGCTCGAGTTAGACCCACTCTTTCATCACTAACTGAATCATGGTCAAGAGCAGCAGACAGTATGGTTTGTGTAGCAAGAGCAGCGGAGTTATTGGTTTTGTTGGAGAACTTATGGCCCGGTGGATAGCCATGCAGTTTGTAGCATCTCTCCATAGTGTGACCAGACAAATTGCAATGAGAACAGATAGGGGGCTCTGCATTTCCAGCTTTAAAGCATGTCTCAAATGTGTGACCAGAAATTTTGCAATGTGTGCAGTAGGCACGGTCTTTCTTAGGGGTATTTTTGGTCTGATTTTGCCGGTTCTAATAAAAGGCCTATTGATGGCTAAAGCCATGGAATCAGGGGATGGGTTATGGGAAATGAGTTGATGTTGTCGCTCCTGTTGTTGAATAAGGGAGAAAATTTTGCTCACGGGTGGGAGAGGGTCTAAGAGCATAATTTGGTCACGGACATTCGAATAGGTATCATGTAAACCCATAAGAAATTGAAATACACAGTCACATTGATATCTATCCAAAAGGGTTTTCACAGTTCCACAAGCACATACAGGAATCGGATCATAAATCGAAAGCTCATCCCAAAGAGTTTTGAGCTTACCATAGTAGATACTTACAGAGTCTGTGTCTTGATTGAGATTGGCTAGGGTTTTCTTTAGCTGAAAAATCCGTGGGCCATTTTGATGGGAGAATCGGGCTTGAAGATCAAGCCATATGTCGCGCGCATCATCTACGAACACCACGCTCGACTTGATTGAAGAACTGATGGAGTTCTAAATCCACGACACCACCATGTCGTTGCAACGCTCCCAGAGCTCAAGATGGGGATCCATGGGGTCGATTGGTTTGGGGATATCTCCAGAAATAAACCCCAATTTGTTTTTGGCACGGAGGGCCCGTCGCATAGCACGCGACCAGGTAATGTAGTTGTCGGTTGTGAGTAAATCAGTGACTAGAATAACAGCAGGGTTGTCGCCGTTATCTAGCCGGAAAGGGTTACCGGGATCGCTCAGGTTTAGGAATCGAGCCATATCAGCGGCGCGAGGAATAGTTGGGTTAAGGTTAGAATGGCCAGAAACGTGGATGGAAGAAGAATCAACAAAGCTTTCAAGTTGGTCTTCCATGGAGGTGGTGCTTAGGCTCGTGATACCATGTAAGGAAACGTAAAGAGCAGAGGAAGAAGACGAAAAGAGAGTGTGGGTCTGGAAGAAATATTCCTCATATATTCTTGTATCTCACTGTACAGAACAGTGCACTTAATATAGGCAGTGCATTCTAACAAACTAACAGAATAAGATACTCGATATTACAATTGGATATTTACAAGTATATTTACCCAGAATGGAGAAATAATATAGAATGTAAATAATCAGTATACAACCAATGAACTAGCCTTTATCTAAACGACGTGTAGTATCCTTTTTATTATGTAATAAAAGCAGTGCCCTAATTCACAGACCCCAGAAAGCAACACCAAAAGGCTCAGCAACACAGCCACAGAGAACCTACTAATGGTCAGCTTCATCGTCGTAATGTTTCAATGTGATGGTAGATGATAAATCTGATTTGCGCTTTGCTTTCCACCCCAAAACGAGAGAAAAAAATATCGGATAGCGTTGCGGAATACGAGGAAAGTCCTTTGAACGTTAAAACATTTAACAAGTTAGTTGGGTGACTCGACTTCGAGGCTTCTTGGTAGTTAAGGAAAGCAAGGCAGACTGGAAAGAGCCTTTGGGCGGGTTTGAAGTTGAACTGAAAATGACAATTGACAAACAACATTCGCAGTCGGGTCAGATTGTCATCATCTTAAAACTCCGGTTCACTAGAGACAGACCCCTTACGATCTAGGCCCGCCCGTTTAAGATCGGCCCAATCTTTAATATTTCTTTCTCTCAAACAAGTGTTTTTCTAAGGACTCATTTAGATATAAAAACTATTTCATCTTATTGTATATTATAATTTTTTTAAATTTATATAAAATAAAATAAATAATTTAATTTTTTCAAATCTTAAAATAATAATAATATTAAAAAATAATATTCTAACAATATTTTAGTCAACTCATCTAAAACTATTTCATTTCATCTCACTATCCAAACAAGTCCTTAAACAGGTTCTCAAATTCTTTTTGACTAATCCCACAATTAATAGTCTGTAGATAGAACAAAGATTTCTCTAAAATGAATCTATAATCTTGAAAATGACAACAGCTGGATCATGTACCTATTAAAAAACGAATCATGATACTATATATAAATCATGTGCAACGTCTATATCATAACTTGAATAAGTACATACTGAGCAACCGTACAAATTATAAATAAAAAATATTGAGGTGGTAGGAGGTATGAGTAAATACAATGGCTGAATCTGGCAGCATCTTTGCTACTACTTTTTATGCATGCACGTGAAATTATGTAATGATCTGCAGGCCGGCTTTGTTTGGTGCTGCATTAATCATCACTAGTACTGAAGACATATTTTCATGCAGATCATCATCAATTTCTTCTACATTACTTTTCTTTTTTCTGGAAGAATTAAATGACCATATAATATATTAATTGATAATGGCATCATGAGCAAGTTTAATTAATTAATTAATATGTATAAGTCAAAAGTAATGGATCATGATCGAACAACTATCAGCGATATCATGCATGCATGATGATCAGCCTCAAATTACATGTGCAACGTCGTCGGGATCGACCTTAATTCTTGTAGAAGATGAAGCTAGCTAGATGAAACTCTGGCTCATAATAAATGACATGTCATATAAGCAATTATTTGTGTATATAAGTGCTGCATAAGGTCGTACAGAGAAATTGGTAGAGGTGGTAGCTATCTAGTAGGGATAAATAAATATGGAGAAATGCTTTGATCACAAAAAAATTCTATAGAGGTAATTCACAAATCGATGTATTTTGATGTGATCATACATTAAATTTAAAAAAAAAAAAAAAACTTTCATTATAAAGTAGATTAATTAGCATATCATATGAAATAATGCAGATCAATTTATGAGTTTATTTTGTGAGATATTTTTATTACTGTAGCACTTTTCATACCACCACCTGATTAGTCATGTCTTTCATAGCCTTTTCTCGACAGTGGAAAGAGGAGCTCCGATTCATTATTGTTTTGAGATTTGGTAATTTTTTGTTTTAGATAAAAGTTTAAAATATTATTTTTTAATATTATTATTATTATTTTGATATTTAAAAAAGTTGAATTGTTTATTATATTTTGTATATGAATTTAAAAAAATTATAAAGATAAGATGTGAATTTTATGTCTCATCTTACTTTCCAAACCTATCCTAATTCATTCCTCTCCGTCTTGATAATTTGTTCTCTCAAAGGCGTCAGCCTATGGGTTTTTTTTTCCTCAAAATTTTTTCTTGGTTTTCTCGAAATCTTGCCTATGAAGAAAATAAATGATTGTTAGGAAGGGCATGTTGTTTATGTGAAATTATGTGATCTATATTGTTTGCTCTTACACTAATGACGAAGTACATATCATTATTAATTTCATTGATATTAATAATATTATATAATTAATTACCATATGAAATGATGTATACCATACACGCAGCTATCATTCATATCCCATCACATGCATTGTGATGACATCGCAGATGAAAATGAGACGAGAGTATAACATATAGAGATTATTATTGGTGGACAACAAGATCTAACATATGGTTTCATGATTATCTATAGTTTTAAATATTTTAAAATAATTAGATGAGATGAGAATGGTTGTAAAAACAAACCATAACTTAATAAATAATTTTACTTGTCATCCTTACATACCATACATTTTATTTATTTTATTTTATTTTTTTCATTTTTCATTTTATTTTTTTCATTTTTCATTTTTCATTTTTCTTATATAGAAGTTTCTATATATCGCTCTCTCTTCCTCAGAACCCGTAACTTTTTCTTGCTGCACGCACAATCATGATAATGTCGGCCTGTCAGCAGAAGATCTTCTCAGCCACGATAGCGACCCCGGAGAATATTCAAGGAGTTACACGAGATCAAACTCCGGCCTGCACTGAGCCGGAATGTTGTGATCTGAAGCTTCCTAATATTGTTCAGGCAGATCATGGTTCTAATCCGGCACCGAATCTATTATACTGCTTGGACGCTGCACAGTCGCTAGGATCTTCGAGCGAGGCAGCACGCGTAAAGAAGCCGGCGATGAAGCGGATGTTCTCTTGCAAGTACTGCAACAAAAAGTTCTCCAACTCGCAAGCGCTGGGTGGCCACCAAAACGCCCACAAACATGTGCGAGCTGCAACGAAGAAAGACAACGTGATATATTTTCCACTTCTTCCTGCTTTTGAACAGTACTGGAATCATCATCCTCTGTTCAACCATCCGTATTTGGCTATGGCTGCTGCAACCGTACCTTTGCATGGATCAGTGATCAGCGAAACCCTAGGGATTCAGCCACACTCAATCATGATTCATAAGCCGTACCATAGAAGAAGTAACAGTACTTGGCCTCATGGGTGGAAAAGGCTGGTCAATGTCATGAGCTCTCAAGCTGCAATTATGGATGATCGATCACATGAGTACTACCTACAAGCCGGTACTCAATCACAACATGATCATGTCTTGGCCAGACGTAGTGAATTCGGACCGTTGGACATGACTGTCTTCAACACTAGTAGTACTAATGCGTCGTTTAATGGCCGCGTGGTGCCTGGTGGCCGCCGTACTGTTTTTCTAACAACGTCGCTACCTTTCTCTAATAGGAGTGACAGTAGCAGCTACCATAAGTACTGCAGCAGTTCTAATTCACATAATCCGCAGCGTGAAACTACTCCAGAGGCAGAGGTGCTCGACTTGTCCCTAAAGCTTTAGTTGATTTATTAATGATTTCTAATTTCCTACCAACTTCGCTTTGCTAGGCTAATTAATGCAGCAGTACTGATCTAAAGTTTTATGCATGATTGTATTTTCTTCAATAGAATAAGGCGCTTTTAATTTCTAGAATTAATCCTGTTCTAATTTTCTAAATTCCAATAATTAGTCCCTGGCCTATGTTGAACTGCAGTCCTATAAGTTTTTATATTGTTTTGTTTTTTAATTATAAGATGGTTGGGGTTTTACTGGTCATTATATTCCATTAATTAAAGTATTATCCGACGACTTCCCAATCTTAAGAGGGGAATGTGGTCTTTCAGGAGCGCACGAGTCTCTCAAGCGGGTAAGAATATTTTATAGTAAAAAAATGATTTGGCCAGCAATTTGAGCTGCCTAGATTTAGCCAGTTAAAAATATTAAAATTAAAATTAGTGTAGATATGTTGAGTTTGTTGTGGATGCATTTTAAGCAAGCTAGTTAAATTTTGGCTAAATTTTGACTATATCTAACTCATTACTAATGCTCTAAACTTATAATCTGTTGCAATTTCATGTGATGTATTATATTTACTTTATAATAAAAATAATTTTACAATCTGACATATCACATTAAATCATATCTGTTTATAAGTTTATTTTTATAAAATCCCTTCGTGGCTAAAATATTTCTCAACATAGAGAACTAATTCTCAAACATCATCAAACTTTAGAACCATTGACTGTTTATGTTAGTTACTGGAAAAATCTAATGGGACGGGACTTGACTCATGATTTTGTGTCACCGGCCTTAACACAAGCATGGCTTTAGAAACCACATGAATCGTGGTGTTAACGCAAATTGATTCGTCTCTAAGCAACTTAATTGCTCGAGTTCTGTCGAATGAATGAAAGCTTTAACAAAGAAAAAAGCTTTTTGTAGTGTATTTTTTTAAGAGAAATGCTGGTGTGCCGCTGATTATTCTAAATGGGCATAGCTCTCCCTCATCGGTTATTTAAGCCTATCAAATCCATTTTCAAAAAACCATCTTGGTCTCAAGATAATGATATTATAACCTGAGAAATATTTTATTATTCATGTTATCTCTAATTAAGACGTATTTCAGCAAAATTATAATACAACAAAATTGGTTAGTAATTTTTAGCAAAAAAAAAATATTTATATATTTCAAATAATTTTTTTAACACTTATATTTAAATATAATAATGTGTTACATTAGGCTGTCAAAACTTAAATGTTTTCCAATTTATAGAAGAATAATAATATATATAAAAGTCCAAAATGTACAAGTCTTTGCGCATGCTTTTTATCTCTAAAAGATAAATGTTAAAGCCACAAAGAGATCCTATAAAATATATCTACAAATTGATTTGGCTTTATATAATACATTAGATTTATTTCACAATAAAAATATTTTTATAATCTAACATTTCATATTAAACTACGTCAATTTGTGAGTTTATTTTTGTGAGATCCATTTGTAGCTAAAACATCTATTTTTTTTTTTTTTTTTTTTTTTTTTTTTTTTTTAGTAGAGTCCACTTTTTTACAAAAGACTTGCGCAAAACTTATATATTTAAGTCTTGCCCCATGCGTTACACATATATACTTAAGACTGTAATTTTCTGGAATGGAAAAATGAATGTCCTAATTTCTTGTTCAGTACACGCACACACTTATAAAACAATTTGATAATCGAATTCAGAACTCAGAAGCGTTGATTTCTATGAATGCTTCATCTCAATTTACAATATTAAAAATACAAAATAAAAGCGCTATATGCTGTTACAAAAAGGAAGCCAACCCTGTCACCATTGTAAGGGAAAACAGAGTGGAGAAAAACAAACCAGAGAAAACCATGAAAAGCCGCGTACACAACAGTAATCTAACATAATTAACAACTTCTTAAGATGTAATGCCTTGTTGAGATTAAGGATTAAATGCTGCATAATCAATCATACGAAACTGTATTCCCTAACAACTAAAAACCTGAATTTTCAAACATAAGGCTGTCGATGATTTCACAAAACAAAACAATTTTCTTGACCAATAGTGTGCTCTAAACCATCTTTGAATCTTTGTTATCTAGCATTGGCCGGATGGTGCACATGACACTCAAATGTCCAATTCCTAGGTAGGTTTTCTAAACATTTTCCCACAGGTTTTATACAAATAACCATACTTCCATTTTCGATTCAAATCGAGCTCAGAGTCTTCAGACCATTGCCCTTGGTATGCAACAATACGCTAGTCTGTTTGTTTACCTCAATGCCTGATCCCTCCCCTCCAACATTCCCATACAAACAAATAGCAAGAAATGGTGAGTAATGGCTCGATGACATCAAGCCCATTGGAAAAGTGATTCTGAAGAACATCAGACTAGTTAGAGGACACTCAAATCCTTGCATTAATAGGATTTCATGACCGAACTTATTTGTAGTACTAGCTAGAGGATTGATTCATGAAGTAGGCTTGAACAGCCATTATAATCCCACATACTAAGCACATTTTAGCTTTGTAGTAACTGGAGTGAAACCAATGCTATCATAATTGCAACATCACAACTTTTAGACTTGCCACTTCCACTAACACAATTCTAGATGCCATGGTACCGTCACCACCCCTAAATTCATGGACATCCAAAACAATGATCACTGTAGCTGCTAAACCGCAACTCCAAACGAGAAAATGAAGAGGCGCCTGCACTAATAGTATTGACAGATATCTTGCCATATTCGCCACTGCACAAAATCAGCAATCAACATGATTTTGTTCCTAGAATCATGTTGAATGCTGATTTTACAGAATATGGCAAGAATTCCGGGGGGCTGTTCAATTGCACACAACATGTCTTTTACCGAGTTAAACTCGCCACCGTGTAAGGCGCAATCCAAGGGTACAAGTAAAACACTTCAAAAGCTGTACCAAATTCTTAATCTAAATCCTGATTTGAAAAGGGCAATAGAAAACCACAAATATTGCCTAGAAGTTTCCAAATGCGAGAAAGAAAATGTCAAGGGACAGTCATCATCATCATCACCACATGATAAACAGAACTCAGCAACACCATCATGCATGCTAAAAACAATATATAATTTAACGTGCGACAGAAGATGGCAATTATCATCGAACCAGTCCAAACCCAACCAAACATACGCACACAGACACTCACACAAAAGCATCCCAAATCTTCTTCAAAAGCCTGTCCAACCCAAAAAAAACCACCGACAGCCACATTTAAAAGTTTCAAATGAACCCTAACCCGCTGCATTCAAATGCCGCCCAATCTCAAAAGATAGAAAGGCATCAAGACAAGCATACTGAACCTGAGCACAAGTGAGCCACTCATTGTCCCAGCGACTCATCGTAATGTTCCTCGGCTTCTCAATCCGCTTTCCAAGCACCTCCCAAGCCAATTGCTTCAACCCAGCATTCCTCAGTTGCATCACCCCCAACTCCTCCATGGCCAGGAGCCGAAGATCAACCACACTGGCTACTTCCAGCCCATAATCGTCAAGGAGCTTTTCGACGTCGCTCTTAATCCCAACGCCCACAAACGTGAAATCCGTTTGGCCCAGAAAATCAACCAGAGATTGAGGAATGTAGGAGGCGTGAATGAGTTGGAAGATGAGGCAGCGGCGGCCCACGCAAAGTTGCAGAGTGGCGACAGGGTTCTGGACGTGGCGATTGAAGCTGGGGCGCCACTCAAGGTCAAATCCGACGACGAGACGGTGAAGGCGTCGGCGATGGATACGGTAGATATTGGAAATCCAGGAGTTGACCACGGAAGGGGAGCGAGTGAGGAGGGTTTGGATTTGGTCAGAGTCGAAGGACACATCGTAGAGGTTGTGGGTGTCGAAGGGTAGTTCGTGATCGAAAATACTGATTGCCATGGCAAACAAATTTGCAGATAGCAATCGGGAGAGACAAAGGTAGAGATGAAACACTGAAAGAAAGGAAATAAAGAAAGAAATAAAGAAAGAAAGGAAAGGAAAGGAAAGCGAAAAGCGATGCTTGGTATACAAAAATCCTACGATATATTGTATAGCAGTCTTATAAAGGAAGTCTTCGTCATACGCTTCTTCGGTTTCTTCCCGCGCAAAGATAATGATCGGACTCGTTAATGTCGAACAGTCACAGGCTCTGTTTTTATCTCACTCTCAAAGCCCAAACAACATTTTTAGATTGCAGATTACTTATCATGATTTCCAGCCCTCCATCCCTCTCCAAATTGGACCCTATTTTGTCTAATTTATTTTTGATCAAAGCATTTCTTACAAATGTGATTTTGATAGTAAAATGAAATAAGATAATTTTAGATAAAAATTAAAAATTAAATAAAATATTATTTTTTAATATTATTATTTTTAAATTTAAAAAAATTAAATTATTTATTATATTTTTAAATCGAGAATTTAAAAAAATTATAATAATGAAATTAGATAAGATAAAACACTTTAACTATCTAAGTGGCCCTAAGTAAACACAATCGCGACTTCAAAAACGACTGAAGTCTATATATATATATATACACACACACATATATGCATGATATTGCTTTGTCCCCTCAACCGACTGACACACAATTTTGTTGAAAACGAAACTACTTCTATTATTATAAAGTCCATGGACCCACTTGAATTGGTTCATCAAACAATTTTGATTCCTATTATGCTTTATTATGAAGTTTAGAACTTTTAACTCTTCACTCCGAGCTTCATACATTTTCCCTATTATAAAATCCAACTACTTTTCTTATATATATAAAAAAAATTCAATATTTATTGTTTAGAATAATACTATATACAAATTTAGAGTATGCAAGTCAAAAGATTTGTAACTCATCACTTTCAATAGATTGAATTAATTTGATACGCCATATAAAAATTTCTTGACCTCTTACTCCAATCATGCAAAAATATAGATGATTTTCTTGAATAACATATAAACATAATAAGGTAAATGAGAAAATAGATAAATGTCAATGAATTAAAAAAATAAAAATAGTCTCAAGTCGATAAGTAGAGCTAACATAATAAAAGACTTATATAGCATAATTTGATTTGAAAATTAAATATTAAAATTTAAATATTATAAATTAAATTTTACTATTTAAGTAATGTAGATTATATACTCTACACAATGATTTGAGAATAAAATAAGTCGCTGATTAAATTTTAAAAATCAAGATACTAATATTGATGTTCGAGTTTATCTATTATATATTGACTCATATTTCTTATTTAAATTTAGTAAAGTAATATGTATGTAAAATTATAAATTAATTATAAATTTTAATTTGGCAATTATGAGTAAGTAGAAGATATAATAATGAAAAGAGAAATATACCAAAACAAAAACATAGAGACGTGGCAACTAGCGAGGATATTTTCGTAATTTCGATATCGCCACGTTAAGTGGCTGCCCCAAAGAAGAGTAATATTTCTTTGGTACATTCTGCTGCGTGCGTGCCCCCCAAAATGGCTGAGAACACCAACACAGACCAACAAGTCTCCACACTTCGACGCCCAGCACCTTCGGAGACACCAGAGTCCGGGCACGACCTACCACCGATCTCCACCGCCTCCGACTGCCACGACCCTCAGAAGGAGGACCCCGACACGTCCCGACAACCGAAAAGGCGCAAGAACTCCCCCAAAGCTCTGGACAACATCCGCGAATCCGCAAACTTCACTTTTGACACCAAATTCAACGGCTGCACTCTCCAGTTCACACCCAAATTTGGGTCCTTTAATTTGCTGGAATTCTCCGAGAAGAAAATCAAAGAAGGAACCGAACAACAAGAACAGAAAGAAGAAGAAGAACTGAAGAAGGCCGCGAGGTCGACCTAATTGAAGGGAGAGAGGTTGTCAGTTCATTGAGAACTGTTGATGGGGTTAAAGGGATTGAATGAAAGAGATGGAATTCTGGGGTAGAGTACTTAGTTAAGTTCTACCCATGTGATTTTCTATGTAAGATTGGCTCTGAAATTCATGGTCGTGAACGTGTTGGAATCAAACCAAAAGCTCAATTATAATGGAATCCTTCTTCCTTTTAAATTTTTCTTTTTCTTTTTACTTTCTTTTTCATTCCGGGATCGAAGTGGCTTTTCTGTCTTTCAGCTGGCTTGTTAATGCTTAAAGAGTGGGATTTCCGAGTAAAGTTATAATTTTTAATTTTTAATTTTGAAGTACAAGTGTGTGGGGGACTCACATGCACGTGCATCTCCTTTTATTTATGGAGAATGTTACTGGGAGTTGCCAGATTGCCTACCATTTTTATGGGTCCATTGTCCACGTTATTATCTCACAGATAAAAACGATATATTTTTATTTTCATCCCTCTTTATTTTTGTTCATGGTGGAATTATTTCCAACCCTCCATCAAGCTTAATTCCCATTTCCACATCTTTATCAACGTGGATGCTACAGTATTATATGGACTCCACCATTCAAACAAAAAAAAAAATTCAACGCGAAATTAAATACTTCTCTCTCTTTTTCTTTTTCTATTGATTGACAAAGTAGTGTCAGTTGACTGTCTAAGTTAATACGAGGAAGCGGATGAGGCAGCTGATTCCTTGGTCCAATGGCCACGTATTGCATATGTCTTTTTCTACTTCTCTTTGACCAAAGCCGTCCTTTATTTGAATTAATCGAGGCTGCGTGTCAATTTCAGCTTCTCATATCACAACGGTCAAAATTACCAAGTTTAAGTCTATAGGTTTTATTATTTAATTTATATTTTAAATTTTTTTTTTTTTAATATGTAGACTAGACTTTCCTCTTAATATAATAGATAGCTCAACAAGTAAATGAGACCATATAAAATCAAGATTCGAATTCAGAACTTATATTTTAATACTATATAAATTAAAATACCACTTATTTTAAAAGTTTAAATTAAAAAAAAAAATTATGATTTATTTTATATTTTTACACAGCATCACATTGATATCAGTAACATCACTAACTTTCTTTTTTTTCTTTCTTTTTTTTCTTTCTTTTTTCTCTTTAATGTAATAAATGAATAAGTTTTCCATTGCTTAAGTTTAGCGAGGAAGATTTAGTACCAATATTTTACCACGTCTACTATCATTACCATCAGCAATCTCCAAAACTGTAACTTTTATTGCTTATTCAAACCAGGTTCAGCTAGATAGAGTGAATATATATGTTCTTCGGTCGCTCCAATTAAGTCCAGATTAGTACACCCACTCCAAAACCGTAAATATAATATTATTTTTTTGTAGAAAAGCTTTTTCCTTTGCAGAGAAGGCAACCTCAAAGCCAAGAAACTTTGTATTTTTGTTCCCCAGTCCCCCATCCCCTCTTTTCATACAGTACTCTTGTTAACAATTCCATGTATGCACGCATTTTCTCTCCTTTTTTTTCTTGTCTAGATCAATCCCTGGTCTTATATTTAAGATGGACCCAGATAACGACATCATGATACTCCCTTCTGAAGGCATCATACTGCATGACAAATGGAGTATATGTGTAGCTACGTATGTATATAAAAAAATACTCTAGCCACAAATAAATTATATAAAAGTAATTTTATAAATTAATGTGACATGATATAGTTCATCAGATTATAAAATTATTTTTATTACAAAACAAATCTAATAGATTATATGAAATCGACGACGTCAGTCTGTGAGATTATTTTTGTATAATCTCTTTGTGACGATAGCAAAACTCCTTTTTTTTATTTGGATCCTAATATATTTACTCACTTTTTTTAAAAGGAGTACGC
>QEOT01001765.1:171372-230651 GCA_003123785.1 Pterocarya stenoptera
ATCTCAACCGTCCATACATTAGTTTCTTCCTAAATAACGTCTACATTGTTTTCCCCTTGCTTTCTATTTTCTCTCTTGCCAAACGGTTTCCTATTTCCGACATTAGCGTCGCGCCATTCTTTTTTGAGTCTAATTAACTGTAAATGGGTCGGTGATCCAATCTTTATCTGCCACCTAACGCAAAGACGATATGGGAACCAGAAGAGTACTACCTCACGTGGCTTAGTCTGGTTGGTTTTGTTCTAAGACATCTTTTTTTGCTTTTTCTAATTTCCTTGTTTGGACGGGTATTCCGGACCCAATCACTGCAGCCTGGCAATTTGACCAAAATCATACCAGTCTTGGAAGAACCAAAAATAATACCCTCTCCCACCAAAAAACCCTTTACTAACTTCTAAATTGGTCCCTGTTAACAATATCATGGGTTCCAAAATTATTTGGTAATCCGGAAGTATAGGGATTTGACACTCATTTTATCACATTGTCATCCTTCTACATTTGTCTCATTTCAATTTCTATTTTATTTGCAAAATTATTACTTATCTCAAAAATTTATATCCAGATTTTCCCAAACATATTTAAAAGTTGTTTCTACCTCATCTGAGGAAAATGAGCATCCAGACACTTGTTTGCAATTGGGGTACGTCACAAGTTTGCATGGAGCTCAAGTGACTTAGACATTACAGTTACTACCTATTTATGCTTCAGTCTTTAGCCCTTTCTTTTTCTTGACGTTTCCTTTATGGGCCTGTAATGGGACAAAGTGTTTATATGGTACTTAATTTATAATGATTCATATATAATGTGTGTACCACTTTATTTTGAAATCTTGTATCAAACACAGTTGACATTAGGCATGTATGGTACTTAATTTATTTTGTAAACTTGTATCAAACTTTGTTTTTGTTTCTATGCATTAAATTATTTATTAATCAAATTTTCTTCTAAAAACCATACTATTTTTGTAAAAAAACTATTTCGCCCAACTAGGCAAACATCTCTTAATGTGTATATTAATTTACTTTTCCATCTATATATAGTTCATATATATATAAAATTAACATATGTATTTTCTCTCTACTGGGCAAACGTCCCTTGGACATTGCTTTACTACTAGTATATATTTATATATATATATTCAAGCAGTCTATATCCAAACTTCTGCTGCTTCTTATTCTTTTTTAAATGATAATCCTCACCTTGTTTTATGATGATGCTAGCTAGCTCATTAATAGTTGAACCATTATAGTTCTTAATTTGCATGGATGGATAGAAAAGTTTACAAGACTCATGAAAATCACTTGGTGGATCTCATGACCAACTTTTGCTGAGCACTTTAGAGACTGGAAGTTACAAAAGGCTCTATAGCTTCAAACACATCGTTAATGGCTTTGCTGTCCACACCATCGCTTCCCAGGTGCTCTCCCACTCATTTACTGCATTAATTTCTTGTCATATTTGTATGAATTGGTCAATGTTCATATATATATATTGTTGATACGTTACAAAAAGAAACGAAAATGGGAAAAAAAAAATTAAAGGTTTTTTAAAAGGTTTCTCGATTCCTATGATCGTGATCTCAGGTACACACAAAAGGGCTGGTGCTAATAATCTTTTCTCATCACTCCAAAAGCCAAGTGAAGAAGAAGAAAGAAAAAGCTTTCAACCAAATGTATAAAGCTTAAAGTGAGGCAACTGCCAAAAGGTTCCCAAAGTTAGATTCTGTGAGAACTTTCTCATATTAGATTGTAATCTTTTGTTTTATTCTTTGACAGTCTATGCATAGAATTATGAATTCATGATTGATTGACTTATTGAATGATACTCTTATTTGGCTTTTAATTCATTTCTCTTCAAATGTATTATGCATGCTTGGATATAGTTTTTCTATTTGTGGCTTAATTATATCTTACAGTTATATATACATATATTATATATAAGGGTCTCTAGTATAAAGTATAGCTTGGGTATAGTTCATCTCTGTTTTTGTGCTTTTTTTTTTTTTTTCTTGAAAACTATTTTGCGGCGAGTAAAATTCGCCGAAATTATTTTTTGTCAATATTGATTATTTACGGCGATAAATTTTCACCGTAAATGTTTATTTGCGGCGAAAATTGCCTGCTGCAAATATATAGCTGCGACGATAACTTAAGATCGCTGGAAAAAATATTAAATTATTTGCGGTGTTTTTCCAGCCTTTTGCAACGATTTATGTTGCCGCAATTGATTTTTATCAACGATATAGGGGTAAACAAAAATGGTATTTTCGTTGATTTTTTTGGACAGTTGTGGCGAGTAATAATCACCGAAAATAAAACTTTTCTAACGATTTTTTGTTATCGCTGAAAATTATCAGAATTGTCACTTTAAAATCGTCGACTAGTCGGCGATTTTAAAATCGCCGAGAAAGGGCAAAACCAGCGATTTTGGTAGGTATTTTCGATTTTTTTGCGTGCTGAGAATGACCTGATTTCTTGTAGTGAATTAGAATAAATATAAATAACTAAATTGATTTCTTCTTATAGATCAAATATGTGAAATATTCAATTAAATATAATACAGTTTGAAGTCAGAATTTAAACTCAAGACGTCTACTCGATACTATATGAAATTACCACTTATTCTAAAAATTTAAACTAATGAAAAGAAGTAAATTTAATCAGTTATATTATTTAACTATAATATAACATTGTCCATAAGCTTTAAATAAACTATTTTTTTAAAAACAGAAAATTAAAAATTCTTGGATATAATGCGTCGTTATAATGTAATAAATACCATAACTCTAATTTGTAGGTTTCTAACTAAAATCTCCAAAACAAAGAATTAGAATGGCCAAACTTTGAACAAATTAAAAATATAGCTGCATGCATGCTACGCTGCTTTTTGCTAATAACCAGACTTTCATTGATGAGAAAGAATACTTCCTCCAGAAACTTTAATGTTACTTAGCATCTCCATTATTATCCCATCATGTTTTTTAACAATGTGAGGATTTATGAAAAGGGGATGAACATCATTCGAATTATTGTGAGAATTTGGATGATTCAAGGGGGGATACTGCTAGTTGCAGGCGTAAAATTAAAATATGCAGGCAGCAATATTAATTTAGTGGACCGCCAGAGTCTCCTTTTGTGGAACGCCAGTTAACTCTGATGCCACCGGCAACTTTTCCTTCCCATTGGGAACCAGCTGTTTCTCAGTACTCGTGGCTGCTGTTTCTTCATTCAATTGAACTTCATTTTCTACCACAGGATATGATCTTCCACTACCTCGTACGAGATCTTTAATGGTGGTTTTGAGTTGATTGTCCTTCATCAACGATTCCAGCGTCACATGTACACCTGAGAACAACAGAATCCCAAAGAAAGATGAAGAAAAGATCACGATATGCAATTCTAATATCTCAGGTGGAAACAGAAGCACAGCTTGGATAAACAAGAGAATATATAGGTCAAGAGCGACCAGCTTAGTTTATTCTTTAATAGAGAATCTCGATACATACGGTATCTCCAGTAGTGCTTTGGATTTGTGGGGTCATTTATTGTTTCCTCTGCTGCAGGCCGTGTTGTGTATTCTTCTTTCAGTGCCAATAGATCCTGATCACCAAATGACACACATAATTTATATATATATATATGCAACTGAATACATGTTTATCAATCAGTACGACATTTAATGCATGAATACAATCACAGGGAAGCCACAGGGATTTTTAGTATTGTGTTCCACACTGGACTTCCCACATAGACATTGAAGTTTTAGACGCGAAGTTGGAAGATATGACAGTGTGTTCTAGAATAGCACCAAAGAACTCGTTATTAAAATCACCGTCACAATTTCCAAATAAAAAAAAAAAAGGAACATCACCATCACAATACCTGAAGAGGGAAAATCGCCCACATTGATGGGGCTTCCACATGTTGCCTTAAGATGAAATGTGCAATATCTGGAACGCATTGACTGGGAGGCAACATGTCAGACCCAACTACACTCTTAAAGAATCGACGCCTTCTTTCTTCATCTTCTTCCCACCAAGCACGGAGGGTTGAGCAGTCATGGCAGGATGGAGCGCATACCTGACAAATAAGATGAAGATCCTATAACTTAAGTAGGAGGTATTTCAGCAACATAACCAGATCGCGATATCGAAAATCCTGAGATTTATCAGGAAAAGGAGAAGGGGGTATTAAGTTCGAAGATTTGTTGTAAATGGTTCACACAACAAATTCTGAAATCATCTATGCTAAAAGAAAATTTACATGAATAATACAAATGCAAAATATGAAATCAAATCCTGCTCTGCCACTGCATTCTAAGTGTTCGTAATGAAAATATTTCGCATTTTTTTTTTTTTCCAATTTGCGATTATGGTTCTAGATATTATGCCAGAAGGCTAGCCAAGAAAAATAAACTACTAGTATTCCATTCAAGTAGCACCCATCTGCACCCAAATATAATGGCTCAAGATTGACAAACAGTATGAAAAGATCTTACCATCATATGGTATTGTACTGAAATGATCCATTTTAGGACTCCATAAAATAATGTCATAAATGGGCACATAGTAGACCAGCAATATCACAGGATCTTACCGTCATGTAGCCGTATTGAGAAGGAATACCAAACTCCAAATCAGGTTCACTAGGCATACGTTGAATGCGCAAACCTATTAGTGACAACTCTTGCATGACCTGCATCAAAATTAAACTGTTAGAAGGCTTTTTTAGTCGAACACAGTCCAAACCAGAAAGATGACTCTCTGTAGGAAAAGGGAAGAACCAGAAATTGCTCTATAACATACAGGGTGGACACAAGAAGGAATAAGACCCAGATCTTCCCCGCAGGCTAACATATCTGATGCGTCAAGGAGGGCAGGCAGGGTCTTCAAAGCATTTTGCCGCCACAGACTCTCTTGCCGATGGAAATAGTAATCATAGTACAATCTTTTCAGAACATTTTTGCTGTTTCATTGAATGGCAATTAAGCTGTTATGTTGGTATGAGATTTGAGAAAAGGGAAAGTTGAAATAATTATTTTGGCCACCGAGAAAAGATAACCAACATTATTCAACTATGGATACACATAAATAAGTATAAAATGCAGTGTTTGCTAAAGAGCTCTCAAGTATATGTATGGAATAACTTATCAAAAAGTACTAAGTATGGAATAAGCTCATTTCCCACACTAAAAAGAGATCTCAAGTACCTGTGATCATCCAAATCCTCAAAATTTGAAGTATCCTCAAGATTGAAACGAGGATAGAACTTCCTTGGATCCTCTGAATCTCTGATAAGAACTATATTCTGCAGGAGCAATTGAAAAGTTCAAATCTAAGACTAGGTAACTAATGGCAATTCTAAACAACCCACATAACACTAAACACAAGCTCCCTGTATATAATCCACCTAAAATGATTAACAAACAGTTCATGAGTTGGATTAGAAAAAAAAAAAAAAAGTTCTCTTTTTGAAATTACCCGAAGAAGATCAAAAAGATCATGCTGAGTCTTGTTTTCACTCTCCAACAGCAATGAACTTTCTGCACATGACTTCAGCTTGGCAGCAATTTTTTTCTCCGTGTTGCAGTCCTCTTTAAACTAAACAGAAAATAAAAAATATTTTGTGAGGCCCCTCGGTCTAATGTTTGACAGAAAATTCTACTCTAACCCTCCAAAGATAACGATTAATCTAGGAAACATACAATAAATCACTTTATCCAATAAACTATTAGTATCACCTCATAACAGTGCTTCTGATATTCATTGAGAAAATTTGAGGCAATAAAAGTCCAATAAGCTCCAAATTTATGCTGAATCGACAAAGAAAAGAGATAAACATCAGTATAAAAGTGCACAGTAAAACCTTACAACAAAGAATTGAATAAGTTAGGTTTGGAGAAATCAGATTACAGCTAACAAGAAATTTAGTAACCTGTAACAATTCCTGCCGAATATATGGACGACTCAAGCGATCAAAGTCCCATATTCCTTCTCTTTCAAGTTCTTCCTACAGCAGAAGAAAACTAATTATGAATAGAAACACTAAACAAGAAAAACCAACTGCTTCTCCTTGCAGCTACCATGGTCTACCTTCTACCCTCATTTATCCTAAGAATAAACTAACTCCTTGATTGGAAAACTATAACTTTACCTGACTCAAAGGGATAGAAGGTCGAAACTTTCCAACTAGACCTGTCATGGCATGTTCTGGAAGCTCCCAGATTCGAAAGAAACCCAATATGTGATCAATCCTGTAAGCTGTAAAGTATTTTGCCATCTGCATAGGAACAAAGACAAAGAACCTTTGGCTTATACATGAAAGTTAGTGAAGGAACACAATACTAAAACCAGGGCACAACGAGGAAAGGACGTTTTACAGGTAAATGAAACCCATCTACCATGGGTTACAACCGCTTCTTCACTTGCACTCATATACTTCAACTTGCAACTCGGACTATGTTTTAAAATTTCAGAATCATTTTACCCCTTCCATAAACAATAGTCGTTTAACAGGATGAAACCAGATGTGAAAAGACATGAATACCCTTAAAAGCTTAGTTTTAACATCAAGGATAAATTTTTCTTTCCACACACATCCGTTCAAATTAACACCACTTTTTTTTTTACGGATGGGCCAAACCCAAATGACACTGTTAAAATTTATAAGCATGAAAAAAATGAGGTATTCTTGGGGTAAAATGTCATCTACTTTTAGATAACAAAACCTGGGTTAATCGAGCCCTCCACCAAGAATAGTTGTCTTTTGACATTTCCTCCCAGTTATAAGTAGGGAATCCCCAGTTCTGCCCATTTTTATCAAAATAATCAGGAGGTGCTCCGGTAGATGTGTTCATGCGAAATAGATTTGGATAGACCCAGGTATCCACACTGTTTCTGTCAACACCAATAGGGAGGTCTCCCTTCAATACCACTCCTTTCTTTCTAGCATATCCCGCAGCGGCTGACAACTGTCGTATGTGATGTTAGATATCAATAAGATGCCTTTTTGTTCATTAGCGTGAATTGATGTAGAAATATGAGACAGACAAATTCTACTTACTTGTAAATGTAAATGGAATTGGATATAGTAATGGAAGCAAATTACGTCATAGTGCAAGCTGTCTTTTGCGACTAGTTTCTCAAGCTGTAAGCAAAGGGAAATTATTGTAACAGATATGAAAGTAGCTGCAATGAAAAAATCAACTCCCCGCTAGACTGAAAATAAGTCACAAGTATTATTACCTTATTTTTTGAATACTGGGAAAACCGACCCCATTGGCTATGATCTGATGTTTCAAAAAAGTCCCGCAAAAAACAGAAGGCCGCATAGGGTTTTAACCAATCCTTGTCCATTAAAACACATAATTCAGTATGGAAATTAAGTTTCAAAAGAGAGCAACTGAAAATAAATTAAGTCCAAATGCAGCAAGCAAATGGCAACAGTATAATTCCAAAGACAGAAATACCTCATTCTCAGTGAAATATTTCTGAAAGGATTTGGAGTGAAGTATTAAATCTTTCTCCCGGGCAAAAATTTTCTTGGCAATTGAAAGTTTAGTAGCCATAGTAGCCTCATAATCAACATCCTGCATAGATACAGACCTAAATGTATTAGTATAAATGGATAGTACATGGAAGAATGAACTATCATTACCATAAATTGGCCAGTAAAAATTTCATAATTGTCCGTCATGCACCAGAAAGATAATCACCACAGATGAAGACGACACAATTTGTTATTTTAAAATATGTAAATGCAAATAGAGCAATACGAGATTCAGCTTCTTAATATTTTATTCTTTTCCAACCAACCCAATTTCCTTTTCTTTATAAATAAACTGTTGTGTTTGAATTCTGTTTGCTTAATTATTCAAATCATTGCTGAGGTCAAGAATGTGGGTAAAAGTAAAGACAATAATTATTTTTTTTTAATTTTTTTTTGTTACATATATAGCAGACTAGGGCATTTATTTAATTCTTTTAGCTAATTCCTAATAGTTTAGCTAATTCCTAATAGAATTTCAAGTAAAATTCATCATCATATATAGATTTGAAATAGATGTAGCAGATTCTTCATCACAGAATTTCAAGTAAATCTCGTCTCCTTTTCTCTGAAAACAAAAGCAAGCTAAAATGCATCTAGCCAAGTAAGGTAAGTTGCATCCCAGCTAATGATTTATTCAGGGGTTTTTGGACTTTTCGGCAGACCAACACTACCAGTTATGATAGTATCATGCAAAACAAGGGGTGAGGGTTCGCTTTCAAGGGAGGCTACACAAATTTACGTACCAAAATTAATTCAAGGATGTAAGGAATGGCGAAGTATGTACTATAAAGCCTCATTTTGAGAATGGGATGAGAAGAGAAATCCATAAATAGTAGTGAAATTGTTTGAATTAAGATGTTTTATTGGATTTTGGGAAAGGAGAGAAAAATTTGAATAAAAATATTATAAAATTAAAATATTGTTAGAATATAATTTTTTTACTATTATGTTTGTTTTGGAATTTGAAAAAGTCTTCTTTTTTTTTTTTCTTTTTTTTTTTTTTTTTTTTAGGGTTTTGTTTGGAAGTTTGGAAAAGTTGTAATGATTAGGTAACGATGCTTTGTCAACAGCTATAAGCAAGTATCAACTAGTAAAGGCATCTTCATTCAAGGTCTGGGGAGCTTGCTAAAAATGTTACATATCATTTGGCACAACAGTTAACTAGACTATATAATGCCAATCATCACAGGAAAAAAATGTTGGAATGATTACCTTTCCATCCAGCTGTTGTTTTGCCTCCTGAATCTCTTGCTGTTAAGAAAGAAAGGAAACAAGGCAAGACAAGCATTTCAGGTATCCGCATAAATTATGGGAAAAAGTGTCCATTTGTTTGAATGAAAAATTAAAAGGTCAGGCACATCACCTTAATATCATCTGGAATACTTTCTGAAAGTGCCTGAACTTTCAGGTATAATGGATGCAATGCAAATACAGAAAGTGAGCTGCACGATCAAGACAATAGAGGAAAAATGTTTGTCAGATCACAATTGCACATCTATGACAATTATTCAAGTAAATTTGAACTGAAAAAAAGAATGTGACAGAAAAGTGTAAGATTTCATTAATCTTATACAGAGACAATACAAAAGAAGCAAGAGGATTGATGAAACTAATCAAAGTGGTAAGTTCAATTCAACAAACCTAAGTGTATTGAACTCACCAAAAAGACAATGTGAAACATTTAAAGTATCATTACTGTCTAACAACGAAGACTAGAAGAAGGGGATTCGTAGAAGTAGCGAAAACAGTAGGTTTCTTCCATTTCTCGCGGGGCCAGGGGAGGGAGGGGGGGGATGGAAAAAAATTAAAGCTCTACAGCCCAAATAATAATTTTTATATGAAACTTGGGCTTGAGCATACCAGCCAAAAGTAATACCTGTAAGGATATGAATCCCACCACATCCCATGCACGGATGTATCATTGATTGGTAAAAGCTGAACTAAATGGAACCCAGAATCCACAGCCCAGTCAACAAGTAACTTCAGGTCAAGGAACTCTCCAACTCCAAGATCAGATTCCGACCTAACAGAAAACATGGGCATTGCAACACCAGCACCACGCCAAGGTAATTCCTGACAAAATAAATCAATAGATAAGAACCAAAGCTCCTTAGCAGCACAACAATCACTTGTCTAGAATATAGATGCAATGACATACTCGAAACATGCCATCTGAAAGGAAAATATATCTTGGTTGATGATCGGAGGAGCCAACTGCTAGTTCCCGATTGGGACCTGTTTCTAAAGAGAATTTTCCAGCCTTTCCATACTTACTATACTTAAATGTGGAATAACCGTCAAGGAAAAAAGAGGATGTGTTGGTAAATTGGCAGATGTACAAACAAAAAAATGCACTATGCTATCAAATTATTGAAGATGAAGACAAAAAGGATATTGTATTGGCAGATCACCCTTTCGTAGCACACAATCACCTTGCCAGATTGAATTACCAGCATAGCTAAGTTTAAGCCCATCCTGAATCTTCCATTGTCCCAACTTTACATGGCTACCTATCACATAAACCTGCACAAGTCCGGCTTCAATTGTCTAACAAGAAGCAAGGTGGAAAAGATTATCAACAGAATTTATATATATATCAAGTTATATATATGAAAAAAGGAGTAAAAATCTCGTCAGAATGAAAGAACTATACTGATGTGTCTTCTTCTACATTTGGGCAGCAAATTTTGAATTGGATGAGAAGTGTCTCTGCTGACAACCAGAAGTAAACAATATATTACTAAGAAAAAACCACTGTTCACAACTGAATATCACATCGGAAGTTGCTAAAGAGCTCCAACTGCATTCAATTACCTTCCCCTTCCAGGTTATTCTGAATGGAACCTAGAGGTCTCTCTACATTCAGATTCCAACTTCTGTTAAAGATGACATTTTTGAATGCGCTTCTGAAAGGGAGGTCATCGGAACCAGTCTGGATTTGATCAAGACAAGTTTTTCAATAAAATTTTCATGTCAAGAAACAAACACTACTGTAAGTAAATTATAGAAGCCATTAAAAAAGAAATTACAGTTGAATAATTTTCATCTTAAAAATGAGAACCATAGCAAAACCTCAACCCAATGTCTGAAGGGATGCTATTCAGATGGAAGCTAACCTAGCTGAATCTGAGTCAACCAAAGCTACAATAGCTTGAAATTCTCTGATGCAAAATGGGGGAGACAACCCCAATCAATCTAGGAATCAGCGGGTTGAGGTATCAAGGAAACTCGAAGCTTTAGCAACATAATGTTACTTTGTCTAATGCAATCTTAAGACACAAGAATAATTGTGTTCACATGAGGAAAGGCTATTACTTCTTTACCGCAGTGTTGAGCAGCCACCTTTCATACGGTATCACATATTAAATAAATAACATGATATCTATGAATATTGATTAAAAAGGGAAGGGTACCTAAAAGTTATTGATCATGAATGTGTGCTTCTTATTGCTACTGTAGTTACCACCATAGCAGAACTTGATCTTCCATCCTTTTGTTAAATTTCCTCTCAAGATTTGTCTTAAATTCTCTGGCATCATAACTTATCTTCTGAGCATGATGGAAGACACGTTTATTCATCAACAATCAAAGCATTGAATATTGGGTTCAAGTTTTCCAATAAAAGCTTACTGTGGCAGTACAGGGAATATCTAAGGAAAACTGATCAAGAGAAGCATGTGATTACAACATATAACAACATACGTGACTTCTTGACTTCTATAAAGTGATCTATCGCTCCCTTTTTTATGTCCTCGTTAATATTTTTTTCTTGATTACAGAAAAGACTCTCATTCCATTTGATGACAGAAAAGAATGAGAAATAAAACCTAAATTAAGGGGAAATTTTCGGATTTTAAAACTATGCTATGCTCGAGTGATTATCCTGAGAGGCTTTCCTTTCTTACCCTTTTAAGCAACCAAACTACATAATGGAATAAGTGGAGATTAGTGAATGTGAGCATCTACTTAGAACTTGCAACAAAGAAGTAAAAGTCGGGGGCCAAAAAAAAGCAAATTACAACGTGGCACTTTCAACGAACATGACATCCATAGGAATATAGTAATGCTACAACTGGTTGCAGAGAAACAGAGAAAGCCAGGAAAAAGGAGGAAGTTTAGAATTTTAAGCCTTTAGTTTTGTACTGTGAATAGATTCCAGATTTGATTCAAAAGAAACTAAAAGTTCCACCTTCCAAAATGAACCAAAGCAAAAAGGTACAAAGAAAAGATTATTATAACGTCACATTTTCGATAAATTGAACTTATTATAATCGAAGGACACTCTGAAAATTAGAAATACCCAGAGCCGAAATCTCGTGGAATCTGAAACATCAGCAATGACTATGATGCCACTAAAACTAGCTACGTTGTACTTTCTGTACTTTCAGAAGGAATATAAAGAAACCTTCAAAAGTAGTTAATGCGTAAAGCAATTTAGAGAGAGAAGCAAAGCAGCACCTGCCAAAGGTCGTGGAATGCCAGGACCTCACCATCCTGAATCCCCTCCGGCAGGAGCAGTTTTCGCCTCTTTCCCATCTCCCATCTCAGAACATTCTTGTCATCGTCCACCACATAATAATTATACTCGCACCCGAAACCACTCGGAACCGCAACACTTCCAGTCCATACGAGCTCATCACCTTGATGAACAGGGTTCAGTAACAGGCCCTTCTTGACATTCCATGAACCAAGAACTGCCTCAGAGCCGCATACAAGCAGGCTCTGACCCCAGTGCGTATAGTATGGCAATCTGAAGCTCACATTCACTGATTTCCTTGACTTGGTCCCAGAAAGCAGTCCCAAATTCATCATTTATTTGAAAATTGGATCTGCCCAGATCAAAATCCTCAATATCTAGCAAAGCCCAAGCGAAACTTGTTAGTATAATGATACACAGACTGACTTGCAGATTCAACCAGAAAATACTGGTAATTTACAAAACCCAGAAGGCGGAGATAAATAATTCAGAGAATTGAGGCGAGCTTCTACTTGCGTTAAGAGAAAATGATTAGGACCCAGATAAAATCCTCGAAGTTTAGATTGAAACTAATCGAATTCAAATGAAACACGAACTCTAGTAATCACCTTTACTTGAATCTGAAGATATATATTTCCACGTTAACTCGGAGGAGTGGTAGTTTATCAACGAGAAGGAGTGGAGAAGAAACAAGGGGGTCTGCGAGTGGAGCTTGTTCGGATCGAAGAAACAAAAGAGCACACAAAATGTTATCACTTTCCCTAGTCCAGATTTTTTGGTAGAAAAAAGTTAGATTTTAAGCGTGAAGATGCGAGCGACACAGACAGATGGTGTTTGCGGTGCGGTGGAATTATTTAAGATATTTTTCCAGGAGAAAACTGGAAGGGAGTGTCTTTTATCTTTTTGTAGGAATAGAAATCGATGATGCATATTTCACGGGAGAATGGAACGGTGACAGTTGGCTGAGAGACAGAAATTGGCGCTCCTCCGACTCAGTGTCACCTCTCTTTTATTAAGTTGCAAACAAAGGTGTTTAAAATCCGTGATCTTCCATTGCGACTTTTCCATTTTTATTTTTCTGAACAATTGAGGTATTATTAGGTTGATTTTTTCGCAGTCTGATATTTATTTCTCTTAGCAGAAGCACCAGAGATGGGTGACATTTCTCTTAGCAGAAGCACCTGATATTTAATTTTTATTATATTTTTCTTTTATCAAATATTTAATAAATTTGATAGAAAAATAAATATTACAATGTATTTTTTAAGGAAAAAAATAGGAGCCCCAGAAAACAAAACAAAAACAAAGGTTTTGTCCTTTTCGGCCCACTCTTCCTCAGGTAGCCGACAATTGGACATATTCGTATATACCAAAGAATTTCCACTCTAATATAATAAAGCTCTGAAAATATTCGTAAGAAAGTATCTTCTGAGAGAGAAATGGTCTGAGAAAGACTTCGTAATTCACATCGATTCATTTCCTCTCATTATTATAAATTTGTAAAATTCTTAAAGTTGGCCCAAACTCAATATAATGGGTTTTGCTCAAACAAAATCGTTCCTATTTATTGTACACAGATTGACTCTGTAATCTTGCTCACCTTCTCTTCTTTTCATTTCACGTTTGGGCTTGGGCTTGAGAATGGCCCAATTTGTATACACGTATGGAGACTAGAGCAGTTTGACCAAAAAACTCTCTCTCTCTCTGTGAAACTGAAATGATTTAAATTAGAGATGCGTTTGAAATAAATTGAGATGGTATGTAAGTAGTAAGATAAAATATTTTTAAAATATTATTTTTTAATATTATTATTATTTTAAAATTTGAAAAAATTGAATTTTTTATTATATTTTATATAAGAATTTGAAAAAGTTATTTTGAGATTTAAAAAAAATTGAATTATTTATTATATTTTGTATGAAAATTTAAAAAAATTGTAATGATAAAGATGAGATGAGTTAAGGTAGTTTGTGAATTCCCGATAATCGATCTAACTATAAGAAGTTTGAAGTTACATGTTGGCGAAAGTCAAACAAAAACTTAGGAGTTGTTTGGATAATTAGTTGATCTAACTTATCTCATCTTATCTAATCTAATCATTATAATTTTTTTAAATTTTTAAATAAAATATAATAAATCATTTAACTTTTTTAAATTTCAAAATAAAAATAATATTAAAAACCTTTATTATAATAATATTTTATTTTATTTTTATATTTCATTTTATCTCAACTCAACTCAGCTCATTATCCAACCTCCACTTAATCCTCCAAATTAAACTTTACCAAGTGCAAGTTTGCAACGGAAGAATTATACGAAAATAAAAAGTTATAAATGCAGTAGAAAAATGATGATGTAGGATGGTAGAGCAAATAATATAAGTGCACCAACAGACAATAGTCACACTACGCATTCGTATGAAGAACCAATCAAATGCTAAACATCGTTCTCAACGTTGTCATTAATTACAACTTTCCCTCCACTTTATTTTTTCCTTTTGGTTTCATGCATGAATTCCATGTGTTGGTGGGTTAATTCCTCACGTGATTTTGACGTTTTCTCACCATTATTAATTAATGGTCATACGATCTTATCATGATTTCGAATCTTTTTGGCATGTGGTAACAAAGAGAAAAATAATTTAATAAAAAAAAAATTTATCATCTTCTATTGATTGATATATTGTCAGTGATATTTTATTTCAATATATATAATATTAATAAATTGAAAACGATAAAATAAGTGTCACTGTTGAGATTAAAATTAAAATTTTAAAAATATTTTATTAATATTTTTTTATTTGAAAATTTTTAAAAATAAATTTTTATTTTATTTTATAAAAAAATTTAAAATAATTATAATAATTAAATGAGATAAAATAAATAATTAGAAGTGGTCAAAATAAACTTTGCTTAAGGCTATAACAATGATTGTATTAATTTTTTTTTTTTTTTTTTTCATTCATTGCTTACGTGACTTTGTCATTCTTCTTCCTAAATTTAGCGAGCTTCCACCCGAAATTACCAAACAATCCCTCCATGTTCTCCAAGGTTCTATCTTGTGTTTCGGGTAGCATGAAATAAACGAAGAACCAAGACAACGTGGCAATCGACGCATAGAGAAAGAAGGCCCCATCAATGGTGATCCCTTTGCTCAGGGTGAGAAAGGTCATGGAGATTACCGCACTTGTCAACCTACTCACCGCCACTCCGATGCTCACTCCTTGTGCCCTTAGCCGCAACGATAAGATCTTTGAACTGTACACCCACATGATGGGCCCTAAACCCTATAGAGTATATTGCCGCGTATGCTAGCACCATGGCAATGCACAGAGCCATTACCCAATTTAGCTTCTGGTCTGAGTGGTCAATGATAGGCAGACCAATTGCAAGGGTTGCGAGTGAGAGGATCATGCCTGCTACGCTAGTGAGAAGCAATGGTCGGCGTCCGATCCTGTCTAATAGGAATGTGGCCACTAAGATGAATATGGTCTTGGTGAATCCTACGGCCACCATTGCTAGTAACTTGTCTTTCGTCGACGTGATACTGGCCTTCTCAAAGATTCTTGGGCTGTATAGAATGACCGAATCAATACCTGATGATTGTTGGAAGAAATGGATACCAACGGCTGCAATTAAGACGTGGCGAACAGACGTTGTAGGATGGAGAACTAGGTCTTTGCACACGTCCTCGCCATGATTTTGTTTCGGCACCAGAACCACGTCGTCTGTGCAATCTTCAGAAATACCAACAACTCTTTCAGTATCGGCTAGTCTTATCTCTGCCTTCTCTTTAGAGTCTGAGATTTTATCAAGGACTCGCTTTGCGTCGCCAAGTCGACCCTGCATGACTAGCCACCTTGGTGACTCGCTCAGGCATGCCTAAAGCAAGGAGGCCGATTATAATGGCAGGGATAGCACCTGCTCCGAGCATCATTCGCCAACCCAAGAGAAAGCATAGTGTAAAGGACGTGTCTCACTTCCAATCTGAACCGCTACCTGCAAGGATCAAAACAAAGTCGGCCTAGTTGGCCTGGGAACACTCCAATGCTTAAGTCAATTAGAGCTTCGAAACAATTTAGCATTCAAAGGAAAAAATAAGATCCCCCAGCTATTGAGGGTTACCTGGTATATATAGGATTCTGTCATTACGCTTAGTTGATACAGAATCTTTCGTTGTGGATCCGAGTTTTAGGGATGCACTCTGCGGTCGAAATGATCACGTATCTGCATGGGATTCCTACTCTCTCGTAGGCGGTTACATGCATATCTTTGACTTGGTCGGACTCTTGATACTCCGGTTTCTTATGCTTGGCCAAGGGCCCTTCTTGTTGGGCTCCTTTTATATTTGGGCCTGTTTATTCAGAATTGGCTTCTTCACTATTATAAGCCCTCCAACTACCCCGCTAATTCTCTTCGCCTTATGGCGTAGAGAATTATATATCTATTGGTGATGTCCCTTTACAAGTTATTATGTGGTATTTACTAGGGACTTTCGATTATGAGCCTGTGTGGTGGGTTTGGCGTGTAGGATGGCTATGTATTACCAGAGATAGGCCTGTTCCAGGATAGGCCCATTTCACACATGCTTAGTTGGTTTTGGCCGATCCTTCATATCCTTGCGCCGTTTCCCTTCCTCTTCCTTTTTTTTTTTTATTTTAAGAGACAAACTCCTATTCCCTGTTGATGTGGCGAGAAGGGAGAAGATTTCCGTGTGCCCGTAGTGTCAGGTCATGATGTTTAAGACTGTTGGCATTCTATGCTTGCTTTTCTTTAAATATCTCCTCTCTTATTTCTTTTATTTTCTTCTTCGTTTGCCCTTCCCTGCGTTTTTCCGTTTGTGCCTCCTTTCTAGTTCTTGCCACTCTTCCTGCTTCACTTTCCTTGCTTTCTTGCTCATTCTTTCTTTTAACTTCAATGGCTGACCAAGGTGATTCTTCCAACCCACCTTTCTTCGTACCGAAAGACACAGTCTTCGAAGGCTACAGATGGCGTTCTATATACCAGGAGAAAAATCTTCTTGGCCTTCGAGAAGAATTGGCATTCCTGAAAGTGCCAACATATTGATTCCCCCAAGTGCCAACATATTGATTCCCCCAAGTGGATGATGTGATGACGAGGGTTACGCAGGCAAGACTGCATTGTTTGCCGCCATGTTTTCTCATGGTTTGAAACTCCCCTTCTGCCGTCCTCTTTGCGATATTTTGGACTTACTCGAACTAGCCCCTACCCAACTCCATCCTCACTCTTATAAGACCTATCTTTGCACCTGTATCGTTTACCGTATGGTCCTGGAACCCATTGGAGATGTTTATCCCAAGTTAACAGCTCAAAAATTTTTGGCCTTTTACCATATTCGATCTAATAAGGGCAACATTGCTAGCTTCTGTAGGAAGGATAAGACACCTACTCTGGCTCATCTTGAGAGCCGCCATTCCAATGCTAAGGCTTGGAACACCAAGTTTTTCTTTATTGCTGGTACGAGTTGGGATTTCCCTGCTGGGGAAGCCCGTACTCGAGATTTTTCAGTTAGGGTGATCTGGCGCCCTGCTCCTGAGGATAAGGTCGTGTGGGCAACCATGCCGCCTCTATCACGTCGGGAGTTGTCCAAAATTGAAATCGTTCATTCATGGGCCGCGGCCCATGAGGAAGAAGTGTGGTCCGATCTTATACTGATGCCTGATAATATCGACCGTTTCTTGGTGACTCCCGATTGTTCCTAGGCTCAAGGGCGTAAGTTCATGATTTCGAACTTGATTCCTTCTTCCATTAAGAAACCTTCTGAGAAGGCCAAACCCTCTGCTGGATAAAAGGAAGATAGGCGTCCCGAGCAAGAAAGGGCTAAAAAAGCAAAGAAAAGATCCAAGAAGAAAGGTGGCGAGGAGAGGAAAGAGATAAGGAGCAAAAAGATGAACGATGGTGCGAGCCAAAAAAGGGCTCGTCCTGAAGGCTCCCCTTCTTCATCACCTCTACGAAAGAAAGCCATGGCGGCTTCAGAGGGCGCCTTGACGCAATCGCCCGTTCGGCAACAGGTATAAACTGTTGTGCGTTTAGGAGGCGTCCAGGCTCAAAGACCCTCCCCGCCCAGTATTGCCACCCTTTCATCACCCACGACTTTTCTACAAAGCCGCGGTCTTTCAGCCTGCTAGACGCCGAGAGTCTGGCTAGCATGGCCCTCTTTGATCTGGCCAACACTTTTCCTGCTAATCCCCTCTCACCAGTGCATTTACTGTCAATTACTCTCATTTCTGAGTTCCCTGTTGTGGAAGGTCAGGTGAGGGGGGGCGAACTGGACGTCGAAGTAGCAGCCGCCCTAAACCTTGATGGCCTTTCAGGTCCAAAGGTTTGCAAGGACTTGGACACTCGAGTGGCAAAACAGACTAGTACTGTCGAGCTTACACCTCTCTGCCAGGAAGCTACTTATACCGAGACAACAGTTGCCCAAGTGCCTCCTGAGACTCCGCCCGCCACGATGTCTGGGGGAAGTACTCCTACGTCAGTTGGGAGTGGCGAAGGACCTTCCATCCCTTCACATTGTTCCCTATCCCTTGGGGAGAGAATTCACTCTCTCCCTAAAATGGAAGGGGGCAATTCTTTACAAGAAGTTGCCCGCCCAGTCGAAGATAATTCTACTCACCACCAGCCTCCCTTACCAGTTATTTGTCTTGAGAGCCCGCCTAAGGAGGGGGCGGGTTTAGGACTTGCGATGGTTCCTTTGATGGAATTTGGTTGTGCGGCCAGTGGTGAGGCCTATTCTTTCTCGACCAACACCCAAACTGAGGCTATCACTCAGATGGCCAATCATTTAAAAGATTGGTTTTCGAAGGTACTACTTAGCGTGTTTTACTTTTCTCTCTTTTTCGCTTGAGTAGTTTTGACATGGGTGATCTGTCTTTTCTTTGCAGGGGATCAATGACTTGGCGGCATGGATTGTGGCAGACCGTGCTCGCCTAGAAGAATAAGTATTCAAGTGGTAAAATATGTGTGAAGTCGCAGAGCTTTCTACCAGGGAATGGCAGGTGGATAGGGCTAAACTAGCCACCCCGTCAAAAGGGTGAAGGAGCTTTAAGTCCAATTGGAGTAGTCGGAGGGGCATTCCCACTCGCTTAAGGTGATTTGGAGATTCGTGAGGATGAACTTCACCAACTTCGCGAATCTGTACGCCTTGTTCGAGCGGAAAAGGACCTTGATGCTCATGCTCTGCTGCTTCTCCGATCCGAAAGGGACTTGGCAAGGGCCCAACTCTCCGAAGTTCAGCCAAAGTCCGAGGCTGACGTGTCCGCCTTCAAGTTTGAACTTTTGGCCCTTATTCAGAACCGAGATTTAGCTTGCCAAGAGTTGATTTGTTCGCAGGGGCACGCTCAGGATTTATCTCATCAGTTGGCGACTGTAACGGAGAAGGCTCACCTTGCCGTCCTGGATCTTTCTGTGGCGCAGGGGGATCTACGAGAACTCGAGGAGCGTCATGAAAAATAAAAGGCAGATCGCAAAGAAGTGGACGAACAGCTTAGAAAAACTATGCTACAACCGAAGGCCTGGGACCAACGTCTGGCCAGGAAAAAGAAAGAGTTTGTCGAAACCCGTGCTGAAGTTGAGCGCTTGCGTGCTCAATTGGCTTGTGTGCCTGATACCAGAAACCGTGCTTTTGGTTTCGGCTATGTTACTGGCATCCTAAGACTAAGATCCCTTCTCTTGACTAATCCCTCCATGGACCTTGTGAATTTGGACCAGGAGTTATTTGTGCCTGAAGAGAACAGCCTTCGGCGAGCTAACAGATTTGGGCGGAAAAAGATGCTTGACGCCTTCATAGGGACTCCCTCTCTGCCGCCAAGATGCATTCTGTGGTCGAAATGGTCACGTATCTGCATGGGATCCCTACTCTCTCGTAAGCGGTTACATGCATATCTTTGACTTGGTCGGACTCTTGATACTTCGGTTTCTTATGTTTGGCCAATGGCCCTTCTTGTTGGACTTCTTTTATATTTGGACATGTTTATTCAGAATGGGTTTCTTCACTATTATAAGCCCTCCACATAGTTCGAAACGTACCCCAACGATATCCCACCATTGATGAAGACCTAAAAAATCACGTCAAGATAATCATGTAAATGTTTTGGAAAGCCATATCATCATAGAAATGGTTATCTGAGAATTTTCGTGGTAATATGTTGTACGAAGATTACTTTTCATGAATTTAGAACATAATCTCGAAAGTAGGAACCAAATTACAATGATTGCATTTATTTAGAAGTGCTTTTCTTTAGAGTAATTATCAATAAAAAATTATTCTCATCAACTATTCACTACCCACTTCACACTCTATAAAAAATACTCTCACACATTCTATAAAAAATACCTCAACATCCTATAAAAAAAATTATAAATATAGAGTGTGAGAATTAATAATGATTGATGCATAGAATGTTATCAAGATTTAGCTATTTGTATTTTTGTTCCTTGGAAAACAATAGATGAGCATATATCTTTGAGATAATTAGTATACTATGCGCGAACCTCGGTGAACGAGGTAAGGAAACCACGAGACGAGGTTGGAGAGACTTCGGCAGTATAAACCGGAGCAATCATGAGCCGGTAGCCAACTGTGATACCGGCAACAAAGCGATCGACCATGAGAAAGGCATAGCTGGTAGCAAAGCCCATGAGGATAGCTACAGTGAAAAAGATAGCCTGGGCTACCTTTGATGGTGTAGCGGCCGCCTATCCAGTCAGAGGTTTGGTCGGCGGCAAATGAGCCAATAAGGCAGTAGAGGTTAAGGATTCCGATGAGGATTTTAGCCTCTACGTCGTGTAGAATTATGAAGAACAAATAGAAACAAAATTTGGCAATATGGTGACACTCTCGTAAAGGTATTTGTCTCACAAGTTGGTGATGGATAAAGGAAATTGAGTGAATGAATTTGTGCACCAATAACCCATATTTATAGGCCATTATGTACTGGTTAGCAAATGACACAATCATTGATAATTCAATGGTTGACAAATGACATAACCTTAAGAAGTGACACAACTTTTTGACTAGATCAAAAGGTTGTCTTTTAACACTTCACAAGTCACATAATTTTTTGACTAAATCAAAAAGTTGTGTTTATTAACACTTCCTTAATCTTCACCCCATGGGAACCATCACTATGGAGAGGGTATAATTCTAAGGGGTACACCGTTTGGTGATCACGTCCCTTAGAATTACATCTCCCACTTGATCATACAAAACAATGATGATCTAGTTGAGTATTTTACCTTAGTACCAATATGAGTTTTCCACTACTCAACTCTCATCTGCATGCTCTTGCAGCTCAGCGTCAAAGCATGACAAGCCTCTACGTGCATACATTTTTGTTATTACCTTATCTGACCACACCCTTTACCATATCTACTTACATTGATCACATATTAGAGTGACTTCATTTCACTAAAAATTTAGTGAATGACATCAATTCTCTGTGACTAGATCAATAATCAATATCCATGTCACAATTGATGACTTCAGTCGAATACATAACACATGTATCGACATGCGCTAAATTTTCGTTAAGTACTTCCTCTAGAGGTTATTCCTAAGGTTTTTCATAATCACCTTATCAACAATTTTGCAAATGATTAATTGTTTACTTGGATAATTAAATCACATTTCACTAAAATTATAGTGAATGTCACTGAATTTTCGTTGAGTATTTCCTCTCCTGAGTTTTTCCTTAATTACCTTATCAGCAACTTTATCATGATCAACCTTTTACTTGGTTAATTAATATGCACTGAAATTTTATCAAGTACTCACCCTAATGCCATTATTGAGGTTTTTCTTGATCATCTTATCAGTAACTTTACAAATGACCAAAATTTTCATTTGGGTATCACCATAACTCAAATTTTCTAGGCGTCCCCAGAATTTTATGAGTTATGCATGTCGACCATGAGATTGATTCACCTAGGTTTCTCTCAATCACATTCTAGTCACATGTTTTCTGAATTTCTCCAGAGATAAAATTTGGTCATTGGATCTGCTACCATCTTGGTCGAGGAAATAAAATTAACATTGATCTCACATCTTTCCACTATATCTAAAATATAGTGAGAATGCACATCAATGTCTTTTTTATTGGAACTCTGTGTTTCACTTTTTATCTATGAAATGACAGACTGATTATCACAAAACACATTGATTGGTTCTGTGGATGTACCCAAATTGAAGCTTTCAACAAAGTGTTTTATCCACACCACATTACTCATTGTAGTAATATAAGCAATATACTATACTTCCATAGTAGACTTAGCAACACAACCATGTTTCTTACTTAACCAAGAAACTGTTATTCCACCAAATAGAAATATATATCCAGTTGTAGATTTTCTATCATCTACATCACTTCCAAAATCAACATCACTATAGCCGATTAATCCTAAATCATTGTTCCCAAAGCACAATTTTAAATTTTTGGTACTTTGTAAATATCATAATATACACTTCACTGCTTGCCAATGTTCTTTACCTAGATTTGATTGATATCTGCTTACCAATCCTATTGCATGACAAATATCTGATCTGGTATTTTCCATTGCATACATGAGGTTTCTCACAACTTGAGCATAGGAAACTTTAAACATTCCACTTATTTCCTTCTCATCTTTTGGGCATATATTTTTATTTTAAAGTATGACTTTTGCAAACAGGCGTACTTAAAGATTTACAATTTTTCATACCAAATCTTTTAAGCATTTTTTCTAGATATTTTTCTTGATCTAAATATAATAGATTTCACTTTCTATCTCTAGAAATTCTTATACCATGAACATAGAAGACTTCACCCATATCTTTCATTTCAAATTTATATTTCAAGAATTCTTTTGTTTCATGCATCATATCTAGACAATTACCTTATATATCATCAACATACAATGATAATAATGTTAATTTATTATCGTTTTTCTATATGTATACACAATGATCTAGTAGACTCATTTCATATCTCATTTTCCAAATGGGTTGCTGAGATTTCAAGTACCATTGTCTTGAAAATTGTTTAAGTCCATACTGTGACTTCCTCAACCTGTAGAGTTTCTCTTCATGTCCTTTAAATTAGAACTCTTCTGGTTAAATCATAAAGATATCCTCTTTTAATTCACCATTAAAAAGCTATTTTTACATCTAACTGATGTAATTCTAAATTCATCCTAACAACAATAAACATGATGATCCTTATGGATGTGAACTTTGCCACAGGCGAATACGTATCTACAAAGTCTACACCTGATTGATCAGTATATCCCTTAGCCACTAACCTTGTTTTGTACATTTCCAAACTACTATCAACCTTAATTTTTTTCTAAGAATCCATTTACAACTAATAATTTTTCTATCTTTTAGAAGATCTGTTAACTCCCAAATATTATTTTTGTTTATTGATTCTATTTCATCTTTCATGGCATTAAGTCATTTATCTGAATCAATATTATTGATTGTCTCAGAAAAATTTCAAGATCATTTTCTAAATTTTTCAAACTGGTATTTAGTGCATAATAATCTTAAAATAATATTGATGGTCGTCTGATTCTTTTATTCCCACTGTCTCCAATGTCAATACCTGAAGATTGATTCTTATCTGATTTTCTTTTATTTTTATTATTCTGTATTTGAATAATATCAGAATTTTCATTGTCAGACTCTGTAGAGATATGTTGATTTTCTAAATCATTTAATAAATCTATATGATCAACAAGAGTAATAAGGTTCATATTTTTGAAGAAAACAACATCCTACTTTCTATCAATTCTCTTTCAGAATGATAAAATCTGTAGCCACTTATGTTTTCTACATACCTAATAAACCTGTATTCTCGGGTTTTACTTTTTAATTTATTCCTTAATGGTCTTGGAATAAGCACATGTGCCTTAGTACCCCACATTTTGAGTTTGCTTAAGTCCTATTTATGTCCTGTCCATAACTCGTAAGGTGTAAGAAGTTTTGCTTTGGTTTTAATTGTATTTAATATATATAGCAGTCGATAATACTTCATCCCAAAAATGTGTTGGTAGATCAGCATATGCCATCATCGATCGCACCATATCCAATTGAGTTTTATTTCTCATTTCTGCAATATCATTCTATTGAGGTTTATATGGCATATTATAAATGTATCTTATACCATTCAATTTACAAAAAATTATCCAAAACTTCAAATTCCCCTCCTCTATCAATATTCAAACTTTTAATAGGCCTACCCAACTGAAATTCTACTTCTAATTAAATTTTTTAAATTTCTCAATTGCCTCAGATTTATGTTTGGGTAAATAGATATGCCTATATCTTGAATAGTCAACAGTGAATGTAATAAAGTACTTCATTCCTCTATGGATTTTAGTTTTAAAATGTCCACAAATATCAAAATGTATTATTTCTAGTAAATCTGTGGATTTCTAACTTTTTGAAAAAGATTTACTACTCATTTTTCCTTTGATACAACATGGTTCACATATATCAAAATTATATGAGTTTGTTTGTGGTATTAATCCACTTTTACACATTCTGATCATCTTATTTTTATTTATATGGTCTAATCTTAAATGTCATAAATATGCATAATCTATAAACACATTCAAATAATCAGAAATAGATATTTTATTAATATCAACATTCAGTACATACATATCGTGGTCTTTCACGCTTTTCACTTACACATTACCCTTACTTATTACAACGGTTTCAGATTTAAACTCAACTATGTAGCCTTTCTGATCTAGTACAAATACTGATATTAAATTTTTATGAATAATAGGTACATATAATACATCACTAAATAAAATAACAGAACCATTCATTTTAAATTTACATGTACCTTGCCTAAAAACATCGCAATATGTGTTATTGCCCATATACACTCTGTGCTCTTCTGTTTGTTTATCTTTAAGTTTGACAAACATATTTTTGTTCCTGCATATATGTCTTGTTACTGCAGAGTCAACCCACCATAAATCTGACGCTGATTCCACTAGCATTACTTCTGAGATTGTCAACACAATTTCCTTACTTTCTGGTATTTTTTCCTTATTATGACATTGTGATTTGTAATGCCTATTCTTTCTACACTTAAAACAGTTTTCCTGTAAATGGTTTATTTTGTTTCTTTTTCAATTGTTTCTTTTTCTTAAACTGTTTTGGCTTCATCTTATTCTATGTAGAATGCTTGTCCTGAACCATCAATAAATTAGATTATTCACTATCTTTATTCCTTCTCTTCATTATTTTTCCTTCAAGTACTAAAAGTGCTGAAAGCAATGTCATTGTTATTTCATTTTCATTGTGTGTTAAATAAGTAACAATGTGATCCCAAGATAAAGGTTACTATTTAGTTTGGTTGTAACTTATATTTTATCAGTAAGAGGATGACCAGCATCAAGTAATTCTTTTGCAATTAACTCCATTTGAAGTATATGATCGCCAATATCATCATTCTCTTTCATACAAGTCCGGTTATACTTATACAATAATAATCGTATATAAGTATCCGACCTTAAACCATATTTTGCTTCAACTGCATCCTTAATTTCTTAAGCAGTTTCATAGTCTTCAAATAGAGGAATAATGTGATCATTCATACAATGCAAAATTAAAGCTTTTACCCATGCATTGTGCTCTTCCAATTTATCTTTACTTGAAACGCTGCTCTCACTTTCATTTGCGCCATTTTCTATAATTTTTTATGGCTTTGGTGTTATTAATGTATATAAGGTCTTTTCATGGGTTAGAAGAAAAGTTATATGTCGTTCTCAGGCCCGAAAATTTCTTCCACTAAGTTTTTCTATCCCTAATGGATCAATACTTTTCTTCGGTACCATAAATAATGAACCTTAAAAGTTAACAAAAAGAAGAATGTAGAAATAATAAATGTGTACTATTTAAATACAATAGTTCAACTGTGAAAAATTAAAACTATTATGAATTTAATAGTAATAATAAACTTTGGATTTAATCCAAGGTGGCAGCCTAGAAATTCTCCTATTATATTTTAAATAAGGAGAATAATGAAAGTGACACTCAACTCCATGACACATCGGGTCTAAAAAGACTTTTTAGACCTAAATTATAATATAATTTAAATTATAAATTAAAATTTATACATTCAAAAAAATATAAACTCATTAGAGTTATATTTTGGACTGTCTTTGCCTAATAGGCCAACCATTTTATAAGAAGTTAAGGCAATACAATAGTCATACTTAAGTAATGCGGGACTTACTGATATAATGGTTGGCCTAGGAGGCCTGAGGCCAAGGCAATCCATTAACTTGAATTTAACTTCAAGTTTTTAACAAATTGTATACATCTATATACAAAATTTTTATATAAATTATTTATATAAATATTAAAAATTATAATTTTTTAAATTAAAAAGATGAGGGGTGTAGGCCCCCTCTACCCACTCCTACACTAAGAGCACACAGCCTACTTGCTAAGCCTTCTAAGTGTAGATTTGTTTGTGCTAAAGTAGCATACTTGGGACATTTAATATCAGCTGAAGGAATGATGGCAGATCTAGAAAAAATTAGAGTTATGGAGAAATGGCCTTTTCCCATGACACTCAAAGCTCTAGGAGGATTTCTAGATCTTACAAGGTATTACATGATGTTCATAAAAGGATATGTGAGCATTGTTGGAGCTCTAACCAATTTTTTGAAAAAGAACCAGTTTATATGGACCCAAGAGGCTAGGGATGCCTTTATTAAATTAAAGGCAGCAGTCACTAGACCACCAGTTTTAGCCCTCCCTAACTTCACACTACCTTCTGTTATTGAGTGTAATGCATCGGGAAGAGTCATTGGGGCTGTGTTAATGCAAAGAAATAGGCTCATTGCCCATTTTAGCCGAGCTTTAAAAGGAAGGGTGTTGGCTTGGTCTACATATGAGAAGTAATTGTTTACCTTGGTGGCTGTCATCCATAAGTGGAGACCTTATTTCATTAGGCATATTTTCACAGTAAGAACAGATCATCAAAGCCTCAAGTTCCTACTTGAGCAGAAAGTAGGCACCCCTTTGCAACAAAAATAAGTTCCTAAGCTACTGGGCTATGATATAAAGGTGGAGTATAAAAAGGTGACTGAGAATCGAGTTGCTGATGCCCTCTCAGAAGGGATGACGACACTAAGGGAGAGTTGGAAGTAAGTATCTCTGCCTTATCAGTACCTACTACTGACTGGTGGGAAGAAGTTAAAAGGGGATACACCCAAGACCTCTACCCAACCAATCTATCGACTCGGTTTAAGGAAGGGCAGTTACCCCAGAAATTTGCAGTAAGGGATGGCCTCTTGTATTATAAATAGAGATTGTGTGTGGCTGATCATGGCGATGCAAGATTAAAAGTTTTACAAACCCTTCACAGTGGACCTTTAGGGGCACTCAAGGTATGACAAAACCCTCCATCGGGTGAAGAGGGAATTTCATTGGCTGGGGTTGAGATCTAACTTAAAGAAGTTCATAAGGGAGTGTGAGGTGTGTCAAGGGGTTAAGGCAGATCAATCAAAATCCAGTGGGTTACTGCAACCCCTTCCCATTCATTCACAACCATGGATACACATTACCATGGATTTTGTGGAGGGATTGCCTAATTTCCAGGGATTTAACAGTGTGTGGGTAATGGTGGATTGACTTACGAAGTACGCACATTTTGTCCCCTTGACACATCCTTTTTTTGCCAAAACAGTGGCACAACTCTTTGTCAAACATGTGCTCAAACTACATGATATGCCTTAATCTATTGCGTCTGATAGGGATAGCATATTCACCAGTTTGTTCTGGCGAGAATTATTCAGGATACAAGGGATTCAATTGGCTTTCAGTACTTCTTATCATCTCCAAACTGACGGCCAAACTGAAGCAGTAAATAAAAGCCTGAAAAACTACCAAAGGTGCTTTGTGGGAGATCAGCCTAAGTCATGGGCTCACTAGATACCCCTAGCCGAGTGGTGGTATAACACTAACCACCACTCCTCTACCCGGACTACCCCCTTTGAAGCTCTCTACGGGTATAACCCTCCTAAGTTGTTGCCCTATGTCCCCAAGACTACTAAAGTTGAGGCTGTAGAGAAGAATCTCGAAACCAGGGACCAAATCATGCAATCACTCAAACAAAATTTACACAAGGCACAACAGCGTATGAAGAGGTATGCAAATTTAAAATGAAAAGAGCAGTCTTTTGAAGTGGGAAAGTGGGTATACCTCGAGCTTCAACCCTATCGGCAGCTGTCACTCAGATTTTTTGGGCATTTTCAGATCACCCATCGAATCGGGGAGGTGGCTTATCGGCTTGAGCTTCCTCCATCATCTTCCCTCCACCCCGTATTTCATGTATCGCAGCTTAAGAAAAAACTAGTGCATGGCATGACAACTCTACCCGTAGTGCCTCCAGTCGACTCATAGGACGTAATTAGGCCTGAGCCAGAGGAGATTATGGCTAGAAGAATGAGGAAGAGCTACAATCAACCTCTAGTGGAGCTCTTAGTCCGCTGGCGGGGACAACAGAGTAAGATGCAACGTGGGAGCAGTATCACAAACTGAAGGCAACCTACCTATACCTTGTGGGCAAGGTGTTCTAAAGAGGGAGGCTTATGTCACACGAGTTAAGGCATAGCAAAGCTAAGGAGTGATTTGGGCTGATCGTGGGCCACGACACGGAAGGGCTTGAATTGGATACAGCAAGCTGGATCCGTTATCTTAAGCTGGGCCCATTTATCCAGTTATCTTCTTTGATTGTAAAGCCTTAGACAGCTCAGTGTCTTTTGTTTAATTGTTTATTTTAGCTTTATGTTCATTTTACCCTTTTAGTTGGTTATGAGTCCTACATTGTGATTGGTTGAGGCACTACAAGCTGTTAGTGGATTTCGTTGCTATAAGGTCTGTAAATGCCAGAGAGCAAGGCACTGAAGAATTACTTTACGGTCAAATACTATTTCCTATCCAATCCTTTCCTTCTCTTTCTCGTGTATTCTAAAGGATTCTAACCCTTTAAGTGAGTAAAACCCTAATTTTCCATTTCCAATAAACTGTGTTACATCTACATCGATCATTGCTTAATTAATTACCCACCCCCAACGGCAAACATCAGCCACTCCTCATAATTCATATTAAAGGAAAGCATCAAATGCCAAACATCCAACTCATTAATTCAAGAGACCAATAAAAGAGAACCAATAATAATAAGAATGATAATGTAGTAAATTCCTTTCGCATTGAGTCATTAATGCTTGCATGCACGTTCCTTTTTCTAAGCAAGCAAACTTCATTAAAATAAAAGATGATACATATTAGTGGGGGTGGGATTCCCTAACAAAATACCCCAAAACAACTAATACAGTGCAAAAGTGGTGGAAAAAAAGGAAAAAAAAAACGGATTATGAGACCAATTTTTTGGTCTCTACTCAAGCCTTACTAAGAGGGAGCCGTCTTAAAAGACGTTTTGAATGTTTAAAGGTAAGCCACCTCTAGAAGCGGTGCAAATGGATGCACTGTAGTTGAAAGTCTTGAGGTATTTGTTGGTAAGGTCTTTAGTTTCTTTCACAAGATCACCAGTTAGAGAAAGCAATAACCCAGATAGACCGGTAGGGGAAGAGCATATTTGCAGCGGAGGAACGGTCAACCCATGCCTCTGGAGTGGCGCATGAGGACCACGCGCCAATGGAATGGAGGAGGCGTCTGGTAGATCTGAAGGATCGGAGGGTAGAGATTTTGCTAGTCCGGCGTGTGTAGCCGATAGAGCTATTGGAGTGCGGCGGCGCGTGAAGGCCTAACCTGGAAACAAACCGAGCGTGAGGGCCATGCACTGACATTTTGGGCACGATTCCGCGTCATCCCAGTTGATCGGCAGAAGGGGAACATCGTAGTGGTGCGCGTGTCGACTGTTCATGGCCGGAGTGCAGCAAATCTGAGAAAATCCACGCCGATAGAAAAATACTACCATAAAAGCATATTTATAAATAGGTAAAGAAATGAAGAGGAAAACGAAAATGAAATTGAGAGGAAGGTGGAGCCAAGGCTCACCCCTTCCTCTCTGGCGACGGCTGCTTGAGGGATTTGTTTTCTTTCTAGAGATAAGGTAGAGCTTCTCTGTCTAACTTCGGGACAAGCTAGAATTTTTTTTTTTTTTAATTGCACCTATATATAACTCGCCATCAACCCATTAACTTCAGTAGCCTTCTCCGTATCATTGATTAATAATAATGTTACATGCGGTCGTAGAGTATGTAAATATCGTCGAATCATTTTCTAAAAAAGTGAATCATATTTTTTTTTTCCACGTAAATTTCATATTACTTTTTACGAAAAGATTGAGCGAAGAAACATATTTACTCGCCCTTTTAATCTAATTAAGTCTGCCCGTTTGTACCTAACTGAATTTGACCTCTGTCGTTCCCATTACTGACTTCCTTGTTTTGGTCATGATTTTGCTGCTGCTTCTTCTTCTTGAATTCAGCAAACTTCCATCCGAAATTTCCGAACAACCTCTCCATGTCCTCGAGGGTTCGACCTTGTGTTTCCGGTAGCATGAAGTAAAAGAAGAACCATGATACCGTGGCAATCGACGCGTAGAGAAAGAATGCCCCACCGAAGGTGATTCCGCGGCTCAGCGAGAGGAAAGTCATGGCGATGACCCCACTCGCCACCCGATTCACTGCCACTCCGATACTGGTGCCCTGAGCTCGTAGCCTCAACGGGAAGATCTCCGAGCTGTATACCCAAGTGATGGGCCCAATCCCGATGGAGAAGAAAGCAACGAATGCTAGAACCATGGAAATGCATAGAGCCACTGCCCACGTTAATTTTGTATCCGAGTGTTCGACAATCGTCATGCCCGTTCCGAGCATTGCGAGAGAAAAAATCATGCCGGCGACACTGCTGAGGAGTAAGGGTCTCCGTCCGATCCTGTCCAGCAAGAACGTAGCCACCAAGATGGAAATGGTCTTGGTGAACCCAACGGCCATCGTCGCGAGTAGCTTTTCGTTCGTTGACTCGATCCCAGCCTTCGCAAAGATTCTCGGGCTGTACAAAACTACGATTCGATACCCGTTATTTGTTGGAAGAAATGGATTCCTACGCCTGCGATTAAGGCGTGGCGAACCTCCGGTGTAGGATGGAGGAATAATTCTTTCCACACGCCCTCACCACGATTCTGTTTAAGCACCGGAACGATGTCGTCTGTGCAATTTTCAGGAAAACCAGCTGCTCCTTTAATGTCTGCTAGTCTTGTATCGGCATCCTCTTTGGAGTCTGAGGTTTTACCAAGGACTTTCTTCGCGTCACCGAGTAGACCCTGCATGACCAGCCACCTTGGTGACTCTGGCATGCCTAAAACGACGATGCCGAGTATAACAGAGGGGACTGCACCCGCGCCCAGCATCAGTCGCCAACCCAAATAAGTTGGGAGCTTAGAGAAACCGTAACTCGAAACGTACCCCAGCAATATCCCAACATTGATGAAGAGCTGTACAAAAACACGTCGAGAGAATCTCGTCAATGTTCTGTAGAAAAGTTTATATGAAAGAGATTCAGAGTCCATTGATGCATTTAGATGATTAGATACGGTTTAAAAGTACGTTGGAACCAAAAAAAAACTTTGGAATGCAACGAAGGAATATCTTTGAGATAATTATCGTGCTCGATACGTACGTCAGAGAAGGAGGTGAGGAAACCACGAGTGGAGGCCGGAGAGACCTCGGCGGTGTAGACTGGGGCGATCATGAGCCCGAAACCGACGCCGACGCCGGCAACGAAACGGCCAACCATGAGAAAGGCGTAGTTGGTGGCCAAGCGCATGAGGATAGCTCCGACAAAGAAGATGACTTGGGCTACCACGATGGTGTAGTGGCGGCCTATCCAGTCGGAGGTTCTGCCGGCTGCGCAGGAACCGATGAGGCAGTAGAGGTTAAGTATCCCGGCGAGGACTTCGACCTGCAAGTCCGAAATTTTGAGATCTTTTTGGATGTATATTATAGCTCCACTCATTACTCCAATATCTGAAACAATATAAGCGCGCTGACATATTTAGAAAACTAATTTCTAAACATCAGAGAAAATTACTTGGAAGAAAACTGGAGAGAAAATGGAAACTAGTTTCTTTAGGAGTATGCTACTTTGCTAACGAAACTCAATGAAAACAAACGCAAAAGTAAACTTAAAAATAGGCTTATAATCATCTTCAACAAGTGCAGAACCACTGACCATAACCCAGTAAGACGGAAGTCAGGGAGGCCAAAGTAGCACAAGCAATAGCATACATGTTCCTTCCGGGTTTCTTTGGAGGATCAAAATCCTCCAGAGTTTTCGGGGGTTGGCCAGCTAAAATGACATTATTTTGAGATTTCAAGTCAGCCATCTCGATCGGTTAGTTACAGAGATGGAGCGAGCGAGAAGTCTCGAACAGAGGGGATCGAGTACTAGCTTGCTGTGGTGGGAATTTGGCAGAAGAATTAAGTGGCCATTTCCAAGTGTTGTAGCTGAGCCTGTTTAAGTAGACATGAGTTGCGTGCGTCACCGTGTGGACCTTAGAGCAAGAAAAGGATCTCTTCCTCTTTGTTTTCAGTAACTTTTTAATTCATTTAATCTGGTTTATCTAATTATTATAATTTTTTTAAATTTTAATATAAAATAAAATAAATAATTTATTTTTTTTAAATAATATTAAAAATATATTTTTTTTAATAATAATTTTTTTAATTTTTTAACTTTAATTTTAATTAATCTCATCTCATCTCGTCTCCTTTCCTCTCACCTTTTAAAAAAAAAAAAAAAAAAAAACCAAGCTATTTAGCTGGCCGGACAGTAGTGTTATTAATTTGCACGATTTGTATCCATGCATCTTACATGTCCACGTTTTCTTTTTTGAGGGGTAGGAATTAAGAAATACTTCCATGAAAAATAATGATACAGTTACGCCACGTCGATAGATACGTATATAAATAACATTTAATTTTTTTTTTTTTTAATGAGTAAATAATATCTCTTGATCAGTTCCATGTAAATGTTTGTTTGTTTGTTTCTTTACTAACTTAATAATACCACGTGCAACTTTATTAAAATAAATTAATAAACAGAACTCTAAGGCCGGCAAGCGGCCTCCTTGTTGTCAAATCAACAATTGTCTTCCTTAATATTTAATTAAGGCTGCAATTAGTTGTAATATTCAAATGAATAATTTAATTTTAAATTAAATCTAATATTTAAATATTCAATTCTCAAATTATTAAATTCATCTCAATTTAAAACTTCTTTACACGTAGACAGTGGTACTATAATATTTTTCAACTTAATACATCTTTATACATGAGATTTATAATTTTTTTTTTAATTTTTCATGAAAAGTACTAAACTCATTTTAATATCCAAACATACTTTAAACTCAATTAACATAAATTTTATATAAGTTTCTTTACTACTTAACTCATTATCATTCATAAAAAATTGAATTCAAATTATCTCAACTCAAGCCTAATTGGGTTTGATTATAGAAGTAGAATTGGAATTCAAAATGGCTGATCCCCTCAAATGCCCATCATCTTCAATTATTGCAGATCACTGGTTATGCAATTATAATTACTCTAGCTACTTGCATGTAGAATATACATAACATGATCATGCATTGTTGAGATGTGACCCTGAAAATCTTTGATGGCAGTGATAGGGAATATATATCTATAAATATATATATATACCTAATATAGATATATATATATATAAGTATATATTTATATGATGTCAAAGTTTCAATATTTAAGGGGACGGCAGAGAATTATTGAAAAAAATAACACAATGTTAGCTATTTGATTCATAAACAAGTGGGTGACAACTAATTACAAATTAGGTTCCATTTGGATATTGAGTTCAGTTGAGATGAGTTGAGTTTTTTATGGATAATATTGAGTTGAGATGGTGGAGTGAGTTTTGTGAGTTGTGGGGGCCACTTAAGATGAATTATATGTGTTTAGATATTAAGATGAGTTTTAGACATATTTATGAGAAGTTGAAAAAAGTTATGAATCCCATTCTTATAAGTACCTCTAAAAACGAATCTTGGACCGGCCAATACTGATGATGAGCTTGCACGTTCATCCTTACAAATAATTGATCCATATACTACTATTAATTTATTTCTTCTCCTATGTATGGGTTCTCATATATTTGTGCTTATCCGCGTTCTCTATCTCTAACTGTGTAATTACTAACTATATATAATTTTAAGATGTGTAAATCTTATGTATTTTTTTTTTAAATTTGGAGTTTATTATTAAAAAAATATTTTTTTTAGGTGGATCTAAAATTTATCCAATGTTTAAAATGAAGTGCTGGAATTAATTACACACATTAAGACTACAATTAATATATTTTCTCTTATTATATATGCATATATATATGTATAAGAGTATGAATTTGGGTGTAGATATCTCATGTGTTACTAATGCCCTTTTTATATATATGCATCTATATATGTAGATATTTGTTTCTTTGATTCGTTCCAAACAAATCATGATGCAAGAATGCTGAACATATATCTTAGACTGAATTGTTTGACTCATTTGAGTCCACAATTTGACGTCAGAAAGACGTGAAAGGGGGAGATAGGTACGTTGGGTAGTTTGCTACGTGACATATTGATGCTTGACTTGTGAGATAAGAGAATAACATCTTGTCTCCTATAAATCTTATATATCGGAGACCAACGACAGCTTGCCACGTAAGGAGCACATGAATGAAATTGAAGACCGCACAAATAGAGGATCAAATTCCTTCTTGCTCTCTATGCTCTCTCACTCTCTTTGTATCTCGATCCAAAAGGAAAGATCGAAGCCTCCCTCTCTCTCTACTCTCTCACTCTCTCTGTCTCTCGATCCGAAAGAGAGAAAACCCAAACCTCTCTCTCTGCTCTCTCACCCGTTGAGATGGAAAACCCAAATCCTCCCTCACATTGCCTCTCTCGCTCCTTCACTCCATCTCCGTCTCTCTCCTTCCCTCTCGTGACCGAACCCTAGCATGACATCCGAGACCTGCAAAGAAGACTTCGAGATAATCATCTTTCGGATTTCGTTGTTCATCTTTTCTTCTCCTGACAGTAGATAAGGGTTTTATTTTTGAGAAATTCCTAATTTTTGGTTGTTTAATTTTGTAGGGTTTTTTATTGCTTGCTTGATTTCCCACAAAACCCTAACCCTTCCTTGACTCCACCGAAGAATGAAGGTACTTAGTTGGATAGAAATAGAAATTTGAGTTGGGATAGAAATATGAAGTCATTTAGTTGGATAGAAATCTGAGTTGGGATCTTAGTGGGGTGAATCAAGTTTACATTAATTCTATGCATTTCTTTTGTGATCATAACTTCAGTTGTTGGACCTCAATGCACTACAATTAAATCCTTGGATACTTGGATTAATGCTACTGGTTTTTACTGTAGTATTAATGTAGCTGATAGTATAATAAGCACCACATTTCAAAATAGAAAGTTCTACAAAATGTAAATGCTTGTCCCATGACCCAGATGGCAATTAGCTATGCCATTTAATTAATAAAAGCTTATAAAAATTGTTCTTGTTTGTAATCTTGATACAAGGGAAAACAAAAAACAGAGTCCTTTCAGATTTTATTTGGACTATTAATTCATAGTCTGTTTGGACTAAAATTGGTTCATCAAGGATTGTAAATTTTAGTCTATTTGGACTATTTTCCTACAATGTTTGGACTAAAATTGGGTCATGAGATGTCATAGTTTCAATTAATTTCTTGCTCTTGTTTAATTTTCAGCTGACTGTTCCTGAGCTTGTTGTTGTTGCCTCTCAAATTCAACTATCTTCTAATAATCGTTTCCCATAATTCCATCGTATAACTGACGTGTAAAATGCAGTTTAATAGTGGTACTAGTTCAAATTCTTCGACTTCAAAAACAAAAGATGAAGCTAGGTTGAAGAGACCACTTTGTCACTGTGGACCATCAAAGCTAAGGATTTCTATAAAAGATACTAATTTTGGCAGACAGTTTTTCAATTGTCCAAACTATAAGATGGACAAACAATGCAGATTTTTTCAATGAATTGATTTTAAAATGGAATAAAGCAGTTGTTGCAAAATGACATTGTAGTTAGCTCAAAGAATGAATGACATGATCAATCAAGAATGTAAGTTGGCTGAAGAAGAAAAATTTAAAGCTATAAAAAAGAAGTACAAGGAAACATTAAAAGTTCTATTCTTGTCATGGTTTTGTATTATTTTGCTTTGTGCTATAATTACTTTAACTTTTGAACGATAATCATGTACTTCGGCAGTGCTAAGATGACCCTTTATTAATTTGTCTAGAACATAAAATTGGTTGATTCCATGTACTGAAAGTCAAGTGGGGCCAAAGTTGATTTCGGGAGGTGGTGGTGGGTATATAGGACAGGTGATGAGGGAGAGGGAAGGCAGGACTTACGATTTTTTCCTTCTTTATTCTCTTTTGTTTTTGTTCAAGATTGGTAAATTCATTAGTTTGGATTGGAATCCATAGGTTGGATTGTGGGTGTTTGGGTTTGCTGCTCAAGTCATTCAAGCATTTCATTACTTGAATTTGAGGTTAATCGAAACTTGAGAGAATCATATGCCAAGTCCAAGACAGTCAAGAAGAAGATAAATGTAAGGTCATATAAATGCTACTTGGGCAGATCATGAAACTGGAGATATCAAACTTTGTGCAACCACCTTATTTCGTCTGCAAATTGCAGTTTAAACCCAAAACAATGACCCAAAAATTTCAGATATTTGAATGTACATATGTCCAATATGTAGCTAATTCCTCTCGGTGTTGTTAAAGTAGAAGAAATTATGAGCCCGGTTAGTTTAACCTGCACTACATCCAAAAGTCATTAATCTATAAATGCCAAAAAAAGAAAGAAAAGAACCTCCTTTAGTGCTACAGTTACAGAAATTACATACATTTCATAGAAAATATTCTAGGAAAAATCAAGAACTAAATCAAACTCATTGCTTGCTTGATTTCTTGGTCTCAGAAATCCAACAGCTCCAAATAATAACATATTCCATGGATGTCATTTGCCTTTATCTCCATAGGCATTTCTTGTAACATTAAGAAAAATCAAATAAGATTTAGCAATAAGAGTACCATCACATTCCATACACAGAAGTTGCATACTCCAACTTAAACACCAACCTCATGTTTCTTGTTCAAGATCCACCATTTGTGATATATTGTCATTTATATTTCCAACATCCTTACATGAAAGATAAAAAAAAAGCATAAAAATGAAGTTATTAAATTAAAAGAAACAAAATTTGGATCTTTGTACTATACCCCAACGAATGATAGTTCTTGATATGACCCTCAATCTTACAAATGTTACTACGCCTTTTTTTCACTAATTGAGTCTCTCTCGGGTTCTTTGCTCTCAAAAATTTGTCTTTTTTTCGTTGGTACCCGTTGAGGATCTCGTAAAATTTGTGAGAATTTTGATATTACTTGTAGTCTTTAACACAAGGGAATCATTACGTGACATGTTTTCGCTTTCTAAATTTTGTTCTTCAATAGTATCCATCAAAAGCAACTCGTTGTTTATCTTGTCCAACTCAAGAGAAATGTGGTCTATTTTTAAACCTTGATTGTGAGCCAAGTTCTGCAATATTGTAAACCTGCATCATCAAATGGCTTTTTCGCATTATCGAATCTTTTTGTGTTGAAACATGGCCCTCGAAATTTGATATTTCATAGATAGCTTGACTCTTAGCGTTGATAGTCCATCACTCTTGCTTTCACCCTCTTGCTAAACTTTTGTTGCTTTGTATAGTTGACAATTGAATAACTCATCTTGAAAGATACTGAAGGACTTTCTTGTATACACTTTGGCCGCCTCTTTTTCAATTTCCCAACATGTTTTCAAAACCAGCCTAGTCAATTTCAGTCTCACATCCTTCTCTTTCTCCTTAAACTAGCGTGCATCTAAGGCTTTCTCGTACTGATGTATAACGTCACTCAGCATCGTGCTCGATTACACATAATTCTTGAAAAAATTATTCATGCTCTCGCTCCTTTGCTTGGTTGACATACCGATACAAAGCGTGATTCACAAGTAAGCCGAAACTCACTTCTCCCGTACTTCACTAGTATTGAAACCCATTTCTCATCGAACTCATCAGATGTTACTGTATCATAGATACAATGATGGAACTCTTTTTGAAAGTCTGGAAACTTGTTATAGACACGGGCTAAATGTTCTGAAAATTTTTGTAAAATATGTCACAAACACAACCGGCGAGTTGTATTTGAGAGTACATCTGCAATAGCCTTGGCCATAGCTTTATCATCTTCAGTAATAATGGTTGAAGGGGCACGCCCAAGTATTGCTTCCTATCATGTTCTCAGTAACCATATATAAGATTCAACTGTCTCATTGACTAACAACGCACAACCAAACATTATGGTTTGGTGATATGATTAACTCCTAGGAACGGCACAAATGGCATCTTATAAACATTTGTGAGGTACGTTGCATCAAACATGACAACATTTCTGAAATATTGATATGTAAACCTTGATCTTGCATCTGCCCAAAAACAGCTTCCCATACACCCATTCTCATCGACCTGCATGGAGTACACAAACCCAGGTTCTTTACACTATCATTCAAGAAAGTATGCATACAACATTTGTGCATCTCCATTTTCAAACAATTTTCTTTTTTTATTTTTCAAATAATTTTCGACGTTATTTTCAATACAACCAATGTTAAAATCACCACCTGCTTATTTCCTTAATACTGACATTATCTTCCTTGTCAGTACACCAAACTCATTCAAAGTGAGAATGAGATTTTTTTGCACGCGTATCACTCCTTTATGTTTACGGAGCATACTGATACTTCTTGGTGTGAGTAGCTCATGATTGTGTTCAAGCACAAACTTGGATACTTTCCACCTTTCACCATCATTTTTTATACACATGGTAGCTTTCCACCCAATCTTTGTTTCAGGGGGTTCAGAAATTTGTCTTTCTTTTTCTTTGAGACTTTCACATCTAAATCATTCACTTGTACAAACATAGTGTACTCCAATTAATTGTTTTTTTCCCTCTCGATAATTGCGTATGGTTGGTCCTTATTCCAAAAAAATTCCGTCTTGCATAAGCCTTATAAAATGCTTAAGGTCTTCAACTTCATCAAATTTCTTCCCAATGAACATTCAAAAAGTCCACTACTAAAAGTGGAAATGAAATTGACTCTATCTCCATCTCCATCTCCATCTTCCACATTCACTCTATCTCCATCACCATCTCCCAAATTCACGCCATCTCCCACATTCACATCACATTGATCTTCCACAGTTTCATCTTCAATAGTTTCATTTACAACTTATGGACAGTTTCTAGTTGTTAGTATCTCAACATCATCACTATCTGAACTCCACCCAAAATCTTTCATCCCAACATAAAACAATGTAATCAATAAAAGATTAGTCTCTAAAAAAACCACAATATTATCAAATTACCATTCAAACTACTATGCAATAAAAGGGGATGTTTTTCATACTTAGTCGGTTCTACTATTTAGTTGATGTTTAATTTACATAAGAAGAGGTATGCCCGTTCGCCTATTAGTAGTAGGTGATTTGATGGGTACGGTAGGTGATTTGAAATGGGGTTCAATCTCCCATAGTTGGGGCTATATGTACCTAAGCACCATTGCCTTAAGAAAAAAGTGCAGAAGCTGAACCAAAACAAGCATTACACAACATATGCCCCAAGCATGTCGAAGGAAATTAACAGAAACAAAACAACAAAGATCACTTTCATTTCAAAAGAATTAAAACCAGCACACTAACTCTGCACAGGGGTATCTTGTGCAAAGGAAGATTTTGTGTAATGTGATTGCCTTAGTAAGTTGCTTGCTCTTTTTCAGGGTTACAGTTTTTGCAGGAACAACAAATGGAAACATTATGTGAAAAAAAGTCCACAATTTATTATTTCAAATCATTTTTTTAAAATTTTGAATCATTTTGATCTTCTGTCATTTCGTTGTCACTATGTGAACCTTCCACAAACCCATCACTACATCAGATTACCTCAAGTTCTCTACTTAGTACTCATATTCAGAATCCTACAAAGAGGATAACAAATATAGCAATTTGCTTGGAAAATGAAATGCAATAAATAAATAAAAAAAACTGAGTAAAAATAGATTTTGAATATAATAGGAAACTAGTAAGAATTAGTTGAACATTAGAGAAATTTCCAAAGAAAAAAATTGCAAAGACACAAGAAATAAACATTAGCTCACATATGCACAGAATAAAGGAACTAACCGAATTATCTCACCTATGCTCTTGCTAAATCTAAAGATAAAGAAATCCTCTTTTAACCACAACGTAACAAACTAATCAAATCGTGGAATTTAATTTATTGTAACAATTGGAAACTAGAGAATAAGAAAACACAGACCGTGTGAAATGCTTGGTTCGTCGTTGTGCGGACAGTGGGAAATCAAAGCCAAAAATTCTACAACAAAATACAGACTATTAGAAATTAGGGATTACAATGTAAACTACCCAGGTACCTAAAGTCCTCGACAATTGCAGGTCTTGATTTTGGGAGGGTTTTCATGAGAGAGAGAGAGAGAGAGAGAGTCGAGCGGGAAGGGGAAGGAAGCCACATGATCCCTACTATGCATCCCCACTTTCACAATTGAGCAACCCTTACGTGGCAGCTCTTTATTGGTCTCTGATAAGACCTCTTTGTAGGAGGCACCGATCAGAAGCGCTGCTGTTGAGATAATATCAAACAAAGACCCTAAAAAAAATGACACAAAAGCTTTGCGACAATAACATGCTAACACATATTTTAAGAGAGGTATTAATGATAATATTACGAGCTTTATTACCCACATTTATATATTGTTGTATCTACCGTCTAGGTAGATCATGACAATCCTTTTGGGTGCGGAGTCATTGGGTTCAGCGCTCGTTTGAGCTTGGACTTCGTGACGGTTCGTATTGGTTGTTCCTGGATATATCCTGACTGCAGCTGGCTGGCTTTCGTGCAACTTGCTCTCTGTCATTTACCCAAACGAAGAGACTAATCTCTTATACCCAAAACCCCATTCTGAGGCTTCCAGATATAAATATGACGATATCTACCGTAATTCATGGAGTTTATTTATTTGTATTATTTATAAGTACTATTTTTTTTCATATCATATTACAAAGTGACGTGATAATGAGATCTTGCTACAATCATTTCAGTGTCCGAAAATTTGGGCATACTGGATTGAGAAGAAAAGGATGAGAAACAAAAAGGTATTGTTATTCATATTTTGGTTCTCTACTCCCTTAAATTTCTCTGCAATATTAGGATACACAAAACAGCGGTAAAGCGATGCATGCATTGAAGGCCTGCCACCTATGGGACTTTGACCTGAAAATGCATCTCCCGACTGGATTCCTTTGATCAAATATTTACACGCATAAAAAACAGCACATATCCACTCGGATGTGAAACACGCCCTTTGCGCACCTCACACTTACAGAACTCCTCCGGTTCGTCCACTTGAAAGATACAATTTTTTTTCCTTTTGAGTACCAGAGAAGTTATTTCCACTAGAATATTGAATGATTCTCCTCTATTATTGTAGATGTAATACGAGAGCGAGGAACAGAGAAAATGGCAATTGAGCAGTAAGAAAACCTGCACAAGCTGGAAAAAACAGTGTATTACTATGCCGACAGTATATATCTAAGATCCATAGATAGTTCTTGGTTTGGAGGACTCTCAATGGCTTCTTTATCCTATCCTTTAAAATGCATCACCAAACCCATTCTTTCTATCTTACATATTGATTTTTACAATATATCATACATCAACTAATCTATTTTTTCTTTATATCATTTAAATATTATACTTTTTAATCTTTTTTATTTATTTCAAATATTATATTCTCTACACAGCATATATTTCAAATATTTCTCTATTTCTCTATACATCATATATTTTGATATTTGCAATATTTCTTTATGTATACTGTAATATTTTAAATTACTTAAAAAAAAGAGTAAAACGATAAAAAAAAAAACCTGCCTTTATTATTAACAATATCAAAACTTCTGCATGCATAAAAGTCGAAGGGACTATAAACAGAGTGCAAGAGAGTAGATGAGAGATAAGAGAGTGGGGCATATGCAAAAGTGATAAAATGGTTAAAATGAAAATAAGATAAAAATGAAAGAGGATGAAATGAGAGAGAAATAATAAAAAAGTGTTTTAGAGGAATATAGTTATCTCTACATGTAGAGGATTTACTGTAGCTAAATGTAAAATAAAAATAGAATAGATGATCCAATAGAAGGGACTTTTGGCCATCTTTCTTTATATTTTAAAGAAAAGTGTATTTTACAAGAGCCATTGGGAGTGCTGTTTAAAATTGTGTCCATGGTTTGAAGTTGCCAGACCAAGACGTGCACAAGAAAAGAGTAGTCACAAAACTGACAGAAAATAAAACATAAATTGATCATATGAGATTTGAAGTACTTTCTTTTTTATAAGTAGAGATTTGAAGTAATTTCTTTATTTCAAGACATTTAACTTGAACCATAAATGTGGTCCACACTCACATTAAGAGAACCAGAACAAAATAATTGTATGTCGCAAAACAAGATAAAGAAATAATAATTTTATCAACAAATTGTATATATTATGTCAAAATTATCAGCTATATTTGGAGCAGTAAATTAAGATCAGTATATATACTCACATGAAGATGGTGATGGTGCAACTGGAGGCACAGTGTCAGAACGTCCTGAATCTGAGTCACTCTTCGTTGGAGGCTGAACGTGAGCAAAAACAACATTTGGCAAAGGACTAGAAGCAGGAATTGTATGATAAATGGGAGCCGGTGGGACTACTTGCGCTTGTGGTGAGGCCACAGGATAATAAGGAGAAATATATGGTGCAACAGTAGGGGCAAAGTGAGAGTGCTTTCTGGCATGCCCTTTAGAACCCCTCCTATATCCAAGTTGGCAACCAGGAGGCTTTGCTTCATAACTTTTCTCGGGTGCTGGCAAACTTCTCTTTGGTGCAGGTGAAACATCCTTAGGTGCAGGAGCACCTCTTTGAGCTGCAGGCACCCCCCTCTCGATTGAAGGAGCAGGAGAAATTGCAGGATCTGGATGAGTATCATGGTGATGGTGATGATGGTGGTGGTGATGGTGGTGGTGGTGGTGGTGGTGGTGGTGGTGGTGGTGGGGATGAGGCAGAGGTGCAGGAGAAGGTGAGGGGCCACTGCCATCACCACCATGGAGGGAGTGTTGCAATATGGATGAAAGCCGAACTTGCTTAACCCTACCAAATACAGTGTTGTTCAGGCCAAGGTTTCTTGAATGAGAATGTGTGATGGTCTGAGCCAGTTGCTTTAATCTTTGTGTTGAGGGAGTATTCCCAACAGCCAGGAGAACAGATGACTGAACAACAGTGGGAGCAGCTACTGTTGAACCTTTTGAGTTTGATAAGCTAACGTACAAGTTCTGCATCCAAATGGTGAAAAGAAAAATCAGCGTCTGTATGGTGCATCAGAGTCTGATTCATCAGACTCTTTAAGATAAATGACAAGAAATCTTCAAGGATCTAAAGAGAGAGCTTCCATGATCTATAAAACTCCTGAATGTGGGGTTTCTCTCTGTGTTGGAAAAGGGCTCCAATTATGGTTTATTATAGGTCCAAATATAAATTTTAGTTTGTGACTATGTATCAGCTACCAATTTCGCCCTTGCCTATCATTTATTTATATTTAGGCCTTTAAATTTTAAATATGCATCAATTTTACTTTAACATCACTTTGCAAATAGCAGTTACTGGATGATAAACATTTCTTCAAACATATGCTACTAATACTGATGCAGCACGTTAGAGCAGATGTGGGTGTTACAAATCCAAAATATATAGAGATACATGAAATTAATTTTGAAAAATAAAATAAAAGAAATAGAAAGAATGTTCCAGTTATGCGTCTCCATGTGTAATCATTTTATGAGGCCAACATGTCAGCTAAGGTGCCATGTTGGTGTTAGATGCACATTTGTGCCCAACAAAATTAAAAGAACTAGGTCACCACGAGTAATTGTCACTTATATAATAACAGTGGGCAGAATAACAATATCATTGAAGTAAATTTAAAACTTCAAGAATTAAATTGAAACGATATATGGTTTAGGGACAATTGAAAAATATTTTTGTCAAGAACCAAATTAAAAATATGATACAGTTTAGGGACTTAAATCATATTTTATATTTACAAGGTAACAATTATCCACCTTCCAACACACAATCCTACCCGCTTCCTTCAAACGCACACAAAAAAAATAAACCAACCAAAGGAGATATTCATAGATGAACTGAAAAATAGTGAGCAGAACTGGGCCACTCGTTTTGTTCACTGAAATCAAGAAGTCTGTAAAGATTGATACGTTGAAATGTGCAACAATCACATGACATTTGTGCCTCAAGCAATGCTATGCATTATGTAAGTATTCAGATGAAGAAAGGTTGCCAAACCTCATAGGGTGCCAAGCGTAATCCTGACTTCAGCTGGCTCGTCAGTTTATTAAAATTCAATTGTATTTGATAGATAGGGGAGTTTAAAGTAAAGTTGAAAAGGATTTGTACTTTCTGCAAAAGAAATGCACTCTGAGGGGGGATGATAGTAATTCCTCCTGGGAATTTTAGAACCTCAAAAAAGAATGGTTCCCCAAACAAGGATGTAGTCAGGCGAAGAGAAAGTTGCTGTATAACCAGAGAAACAAAATTTGCCCTGATAAAACTTTGAGTAGTTTGGGATATTACTGAATATTTTGCATCAGGGTCAACCCCAAATACAACCTTTGTTGTGTTTGCTCTAGCTATGGGTTCCAGAGACAAGATGACCACCTGGTCCACAAGAAAGAATTAATCAAAATATAGAAACATGAAGTATGTGATAAAAGAAAACAAGTGAGAGGGCTATAGTACTTTGGTGGTGGAAAAGCCTATCTCATTAAGTATGTCTTCCTCTAGCTGTGAGATATTGTCTTCCAGCAAAGAAATCGGCTTCTTAAGATAAAAACTTGCCACTATATCATGATCTAGACACATAAAAAAAGATACATTAGTCACCAAAAAAGATCTAGCAAATTTCATTACAAAGAATTCAAAATATAAATACCACGATCTAAACTGCAGAGAATTTATGAGGATTAACAAGAAGAAAAACAGATTGCATTGATTTTGTAATGCAAGTACAAATCAGAATACTTGAAATGAAGCACTGAACCACGTGATCAAGGTTATTGTTGCAGGCACATTTTGCAATTTCCATTACACCTGATGCACCATTCCGCTTGACAGGCAACAAACAGTATATTACACAAACAAGCAACAAACAGTATATTAAACAATCGCCTCAGATGGTTCGCGGCATGTCTGTCAAGCCTCAATACCAATATCTTACCACCAAATCAGATTGATGTCAAGTGCAGTAGTGAACATGCATGCCACTCCCAGAAACCATAACCATCAACGCAATTGTGAAATCACCACTTGTTCCAAAAGCTTAAACTAATAGGAAGAGGTAGATTTTATTATTTATTTTATATCTTAACACAGAGCCACTTTTCACAGCATCTTTTGTTGTTGTACCTTTATCTTTGTTTTTCAACCAGAGGAACAACCAAATATTTTCATGATAAATTCTATTCACCATTCTCTTTGCCATCACCCTCTAATGTGGCATCAACTTAATGGAAAATTATTTATCATCATTTACTTATCATCCAATCATTTGATACCACATAAGGGGATGGTGAATGGATAATGATTAAGAGGATGGTGAATAGAATTTTCTATTTTCACATCAATAACCACGGATTGAAGCATGTAGAACCAAAATTAAATAATTATGATTAACTTATCAATAAAACTATAACTATGACAATGAAAGAAAGATTCCAATATCTCATTTATCAGTAGAAGAAATCTAGGAGACCGTGGAACTTACCTAATTGGAAACCCTCAAACCAAACGGGAAACTATTAATTTAATTGTCTCCAAATAGGAAGGATTGATATAGACAAGAAGAATCCCTCAGTTCAAAACACAATATTAATGGAAATAAATATTAAACATAACCAGCCATCAAAATAGAAACGCAAAACAAAAAATTCAGCATCGACGTCCAATTCCTGAATGTAGGTCCATATCAACAAAAATCGGAAAACTAAAAAGGTAAATGCAAAAGATAACCACCTTAAAGTTCACCTAGTTTAAAAAAAAAAAAAAAAAGCCTAGTACGATTCATACTACCCTAATTTTTCTCCGCTGATGCAATTGCCCGAAATGTAGGAAAAGACCAATAATAAATTCCAAATCGTTGATTTTCCGTTATTTGAACACCAAGCCTTGTCAAATTTCTCAATATTTTCCAAATTAGGCGACATAAACAAATTACTCCATTTACTTTCTTTGCTTTCTACATTTTCCCAGTGTAGGAACAGCAAACACCCACCAACAACAATCACCAAGAAATACATTTCAAAACATTCCCAATTTTTGTTTTTTAGACCAAAAATACCTTCCCAATTTTTAAAGCATATTTAGAACATAACATAAATTGATAAATATTAATAACAGGCCTTTCCTTCCCCCCACATATTTTCAGAAGCCAAACAAAAAGTCGCAACCACCCCACCACCCAAACCCCAAAAAATAAATTAAACAAATGCCCAAAAATTTCTAGATCCACGCCCTTCAGACAATGTTGCCAACCACAAATCCAAAAGAAAAAACAATGATACAAAAATGATAAGTAAAAAATAAGGAAGTAGAGAAACAAAATCCCACCTTTGAACTTTGAATCGAGATCCAGATCCCGCTGATCTGCGAACTGAAGAAGCGGGGGCAGCCAAAATATAGCGGAGAGGAAGACGGCCGCCGAAAGCAGAAGGAAGAAGAGACATCTGAGCCCAATGAGCCTCCGAACCCCTCCACAACACCACCCAAAGCCACAGTTCCCACACCACTGGGTCTGCGCATTCTGGTCCTGCGACTGGGGACCCACTCCGGCGGGCACCGCCCGGTCCTCCTCTGTCTTCCCCATAGTGACCACCGTAATGCAGCTCTCTCAAGTGGGTCTCGCTCCATGCTCGATTCTGTCAACTGGGTCAGGCTTGCATGCGTCCATTCTGAATACTCTCGTGAGAAACTGAAACACAAGGAGAACCAAATGCTTCAAAGACACGGAGTTTGGTGTTGGTGTCTAATGTCTTGTGTTTTCTCCTTCTTGTTTTCAAATTTTCGAATTTAATAATTTAGGGTTTGAGGAGCAGAGAGAGAGAGAGAGAGAGNCCCACCAACAAGGTGGGGGAGAAAATGCAAGTCACTGCGATAGTTTAGTAATGGCGAAGTGGGAAACACTGCATTTATTTAAAACACTAGAAAAAGGGGTTAGATTGGTTTTTACTTCAGTTTATTAATCCGATGCAGAATTCTGAAGATTGACAGTGAATTTTGGGATACGTTCTTGTTTTCACGATTTGGTTAGGAGGAGAACAAATGGCATCTCTGCTTCTTCCGAACCAAGCTAACTTTATTGCTTAGCCTTTCTGATACCTTTTGAAATCGTGTATTTTTTAACGAGTGAAGATTAGATACTGTACCTAGATTGCGTAAATATTGTCTAAATTTTTTAAAAAATAGTAAAATTTATTATTAAAAAAATAATTATTTTTTATATAAATTTTATATTTATATTTTTTTTTTGAAAATATTGCTTACACTATACCAATATCATTTCTCTTTTTTAATATTCCTATAGTTGGTGGCATTTTTCCAAACAGTTGTACCACCTCCAACACAAAGTTTCCATTTTTCTTACCCGTATGTATTGCATATTATTTGAAGTAGGAATAATCAATAATAGACCGTTAACAAGAGTGGAACAATATTGACCAAGCAAAATGAACTGACTGCTCTTTACCCAATCTATCATCTTTTGGGTACCCTTTTTCTTGCTGAAGACAAGAATGTGTGGCCCTCCCTCTATAATTTTCTTCCCTCCCTCCTCTATAGGAGTTCCTTGACCGACGTGTGTTTTGTGTTATAATCTTTTAAAAATTATTAAAGATAGATAAATTAATGATGAATTAATGTCATTCTTCCTACTAAATTAAGGTAATGTTTATCCATCCCAATGTGTAATATTGGTATAGTCAGCAATCTAACTAGTCAATTTGTCACTATGCCCTTCCTTCATTTTAAATATTCTTTTGAATATAAAAATAATCTCATCTCATCTTATCTCATCTCAATAATTTTTTTAAATTTTTACACAAAATATAATAAATAATTTAATTTTTTTAAATTAGAAAATAATAATAATATTAAAAAATATTTTAAACATTAATAATTTCACTAGTTTTTAGGTATTCCATTTATTTAGCTTTTTCTAGTGAAATGATAAGAGCATTGAGATCGGACAGTGCCAGATTTTAGGAGCCCCACGAGTCGATTTTAAAGCCAGTGAATCACTTTAAAGAGTCTTTGGCTAATATCAGGGGGTACGAGATCTTAAAGGGGTGGGTGCGCGTGACGTGAGTGAGCCATTGGCATCGGATATGGGGCTACGACTTTTGCTTGTAGTTGGAAAGCGAGAGGACGTCCGGTGGAGTAATGAGCCGCACGCGCCGGTCACGGGTATCAATTCAAAGCAGTACTGCCGTTGAATGTGGATTGGGGAGGCCTAACCCCGTGACCCCAATTTAAGCACCATATTCCATCACGATTCAACTGTCTGTGCCGACACTCTCGGAGCGGTAATACATACACCGAATGGGCTAACTTTTTAGTAACCAGCTATATTCCCATTTTATAGTTATTTTATAATAAAAATAATTTTATAAAATAATATATTATATTAAGTTACATTAATTTTAAAATTTATTTTTATAAAATTTATTTATAACTAAATCATTTCTCTTAATAATGTAGTTAGCAAAATTTACCTATTATATTTATTCTATTTTTATCGCACTATGATCAGGTAATGTGTTTTAGTAACTTTGAAATTCTTTAAAAAAAATTATTACAACGATGATTAAAAAAATTTGTCAATTTTCACATGATCTATCATTAGCTCAACTTGTTTTTTAATTATTCCAAATGATATGAGCGATCAGGCGTTAGAAATAGAACAAATTGTAAGAGAATGTTCATTTTATATACATTGTGATCATGACTTTCCTGTTTTGTTTTCGCATATGAGATTAAATGAGACGATATGAGTTAAAATTAAAATTAAAAATTAAATAAAATATTATTAGAATATAATTTTTTAATATTATTTTTATTTTGAAATTTGACATAGTTGAATTATTTATTTTATTTTGTGTGAAAATTTAAAAAGATTATATGATTATATGAGATGGGATGATATGAGTTGAGAAGTGTTAATGTGTTACCAAAATTGTTAGAATCAAGCGTTTACCATTAGGTCAAAAGCAATTACTGTTAGCAGAGACGTAACTTTATTTCCTTATAAACTTTGATAGAGCAAAACCCCACAACTATATGTGCTATGGGGGGCATGAGGGGCTTCGCAGTGTACACAAGGTGCACCAGCAGGTTAGGTTGTCGAGCACCGATAGACTCTCATAAGTCTAGGGAGTCCTTAAGGGAGATCATTGAATCCCATAATTCAACATTCTCCCCCCAATGATACTTAGGGACTCAAACTCGCGACCTCGCTTTAATACCACTTGTTATGATCGAGCGCTCACCACTAAGCCAAAAGCAATTGTTATTAGCAAATGCACAATTTTATTTTTTTATATACTTTAACAGTGCAGAGCCCCACATCTATACGTGTTGCAAGCGTGCATGAAGGGCTTCACAATGCACACAAGGTGCACTGGTGGGTTAGGCTGTCAAGCACCGATAGACTACCATAAGTCAAGCGAGTTCCTAAAGGAAATCGCTAAATCCTATAATCCAACAAAAACAAACGATACTAATTTCTTAAAAACCCTAAGACTATCATACAAAATTAGTGAGTTGGGTTGAATCTTCTAAAACTTGTTTAGTTAACTAGGGAAAGTTATAGATGAATTATAGAAATTAGACTTGACATGACTCAAACTTGACACACTTCATTTAAGTGGTAAGTTTTTGTGACAGTTATCGAATTTGACACAAATTAACGTGCACTCAACTTGACACAAAATTAATATGATAGAATTGATGAAGTTGTTTTGTTAATTAAATAAATGATGTTAAAGTTGAGGCTTAAATGTACGACTCAAATTCGAAACCATAACACAAAATTGTTGGTATTACAATACTTAAAGAAATCTCATATATTTGGGATGAAATACTTGGACAAAGTATTACATCCAATACCTTCTTAGCAAGTGTTCTTTTTTACCTTAATCGTATGATCTATTATTTACTATTCGGCGGCTATGTATTGACATAAAAGATTGATTTTGTGCCTTTTTACCAACTAGAGGAGTTTATCAATTGAATTAATCTTTGCATCATCCTACACACCACACATTATAATTTGTTTTATTTATTTTTATTTGTTTTTCTTATTAAATGTGTATTATATGGATGATGAATAAAAAAATATAAATGTTTCAAGAAGACTAGAATAAAAAAAAAATTTAAAAAAAATTTAAAAAAATTAAAAATAATAAAAAATAATTTGATGTGTGGTGTGTAGGTTGATGCATAGCCATTCTCTTATCAATTAACGTGCATGGCACGTGCAGGTATGCATGTTCTCGTTGTTGCGCGCATCAGGCCATGGAGTAGACACATCAGACTCGGAGAGATCCAGGCCCGAACATTGCACGTGGGGCCAGTTTTATCAATTTAATGCCCATCTAGGCTATGTAAGATCATTGATATTGATTTATTTATATGCAAATGTAAAATCACATATTTTAAAGATTATCTTTATTATTCAAGAAACTTTTACATGAGATTATACATCTTTGAGCTAAAATAATAATAAAATATCTTTTTTATTATTATTAATTTTTTTCTAAAATTAATTTTGTTATATATTTTGTAATTAAGACCCACTACAAAACAATTGTGTTGTCTTAAAATTGAACTTAACAAAAATACACCAATTTTATCAACAAATATTAACTTGTGCTGCCAATACTCTGTATCATCAACTTAACACAAATTCTATGTATCAAAATCAACTTAACACAAATTCTATGTATCAAAATCAACTTAATACAAATTCGAAAAAGTTGAATTTGATACAAATTCATAAAATTAAAACAAATTCTAGAAAAGTTGTCTACAATACAAATTTCATGTATCAAAATCATAATTATTCCATTGCATTATGTGAATTCCATCAATTGGTCAAAGGGCAAACATCAACCAGCAATGATACATGAAACCAGCAACCAGTAACAAAATCACCAACAATGATTCATGGAACCAGCAACCAGCAATAATTCGTGGAACCAGCAACCAGCAATGATTCGTGGAACTAGCAGCCAGCAACTCCACCACAACTCCAACAAGTACAGTACAATAAAAAATTAGGAAGTGCAGTACAAAAAAAAAGTGCAGTACAAAAAAAAAACCCAACTGACTCACAAGCAAGTCAAAAAATATGTCACCACATGGTAAAAAAAACAATTACAAAATCACCTACATTACATGAATGTACAGCAAATCTACCACCAATCACAATAAACCAAAATCAAGCATACATCCATGTACGAGATATGACCTTATTCGTTTGTTTTTAAATTATTTTCATTTGAAGATTATGGAAATACTCTTGTTGCACATAATTCATGAAATCAATATTCAATTTCATGATTTCCATATTAGTTTTCCTCTTCTTAAGAGTTATTAAGTCAAATTTATCATTCTCAATCTTTATTTCCATATTAAGTTTTATTTTCGTAAGAAGTACTAATTCACATCTATCATTTCCAGACTTGATTATTGCTTATTTTCTCTCCATTATATAAGTCTTCCTATCATCATGCATGTGCCTTAAGGCCTCATTAAACTCATTAACTTATCTTTTCTTACATTTTATTTGTTTCTCTCTTTCTTTTTTCAACCTCTTTGACCGGAGATCCCTCACCATCCACGCGTACATTTTCCATGTCTTCCCCTTATCGTATTGAGTTTGGAGTAATACATGAACGTGACACATTGCCTTTTTTTCTTATGAGTTTGATGTGCACTTGCCATTTCGGGTAATGACTCAAAAGCTTCCAGCAATGTTCCATGCTGAAGTTGGATTTTTGGGTCTCTAGATACAAAGTTATCCCTTTATCAATCTACAAAATAGCTCTACAATCATTATGCTCATCATTGCAAATACATAATAATTACAACAATAAAATATTCAAAAATTGATTATACCTTGTATAGTTCAGCCGCACAGCTTGGATGCATTCCTTCAACTTAAGCTATGAAACTACAAAATTTATTGAAATATTTTTTAATGCTTGACCACCAATTGGTGAGAGAGGGTACAGATCGTTCTTGACTGTTAGGTTTTTTATAGGCATTGTAGTAATCATATATTATACTCCACAATTGCGTGGAGGTTTGGTCAGTCCTCCGTATAGAACTTATACTAATGTTAAGCTAAGCTAAAACGAGGAGAGTATCTTCGTTTGCAGTAATTGACACATCCTGTTGGAATTTTTGCTTAGGTACCCTTGTTTCCCGTCAAGGTTGTGGCGCTTGGACATCAACATCTGCACTATCCATAGGAGGTTGTTAATACCAACCTCACCACTTTTCACTAGTATGGTGAAGAAGGGATCCTCATCAATTAAAAGGTTCATCCTTCAACAAAATATTAAATGAAAAAATGTTACTAAACAGTTCAAATATATATGCTGCCTTATTATCAAGATGAAGCAAATGAAATCATAAAATCACATGCTTACTCATTGACCCATTTTTAATAAATGCAAAAGATGTAACGATTACAAGCTAGCTTCAAGATTATTAATTATGACACTACTCAAACCTGGAAAGGATTGTAGCCGACATCGTTTTTTATATGATCAAACAATATTATGGGGGGTTCTAATGAATAAGATATTTTAAATAAGAAAGGTTCCAGGCTTGGACATTTATTTAGTTTTAATGGTTAAGATTGTTGCCATCAAATAAGAACAAACGAGAATAATGGTTTTTGTCATTAGTTATTAAGTATTAATGATGTAATATTAATCAGGCTTGGAAATTTAAGCATAATATTTAATTTGCTTTATTCAACTTGAGAAGTTAATTTGTAGGTTGACATGCCCTGTCATTTAGAAAATGGTTATCATGTTTATCTAGGGGTGTTCATCCTGGTTCCAACCTAGGAACCTGGGTATACCCGGACTGGAACCCGGGTTTCAAATCCGGGCCGGAACCCAAACCAGGTTAGCCCAGGTCAAACCCGGACCGGAACCTGTATGAATTCGGGTTGTAAATTCGGAACCCGGGTTTACAATCCGGAACTCGGTTTTTTATTTTATTTTTTATTTTATCCTTCTTCTTATTCTTCTTTTTTTTTTTTCTTTTTTAGTTTATGTTCACGAGCTTGATGGTTATGATGTAACTGATGTTATTATTTACACTTTCAAAATTATTTAAGTGTAATAATAACAAAAATGTGGTATATATACTATTTTTTAAAACAAAAATGTGGCCCAAGTTTTTCTTTTTGTGCTTTTTTTTTAGAACAAAGCTTTCATCTAAATGGTCTGGACCCTCACCCAACCACTTAACCAATCCATAATCAAATCATATGTGCATGATGCAGATATACTCAATAAGCCGAGGTAAACACCTATATGCTAGAAAATGCAAACCGTTGTGAGATTTGTTATAAGGTGGAAAGATGACAATGGCATCTTTCTTAGTCTAGATTTTTGAGAAAAAGAATGTACTGAACATCTTGATATTTAAAAAAAAAATAGAAAGAAAGAAAGAAAAAAAAAAAAAACTCGGGTTCCGGGTTCCAGATTTACAATCCGATACTCGAGCCGGGTCAACCTTGGTTCCGGTTTCTCGGATTCAGGACCGGGCCGGGAAAAAATCCGGCCCGGATGAACACCCCTATGTTTATCTGTTTATGATATCAATTATCTATAGAAAAAACAATAAAATTATATATACTTAAATTTTTTGCTTGAAAAACTCAAAGTGAGTGGTTGTACACCAACAACCACACCTTAGAAATGTAAATTAGCTAATGAGAGAAGAGGAAGGAAGATTGATGAAACTACATATGTATAGAAGCTTGATTCAAAACTTGTACCATCTCACAGCCACAAGACCAAATATTATGTTTGCAACAAATTTACTTCCAAGATTCATGCATTTTCCAACCATTTTCACTGTGCTAGAGTGAAAGAGTGTTTAAATACATTAAGGCACAACGGGCCCTTATGGAATAAAGTATTGCAGAAATTTTATGGTGGATTTGCTTGGCTTTTTGCAATAGTGATTGGGGAGGTTGTATATATGATGATATGAAGAGCACATTAGGTTATGCATTTCCTTATAGGTCTGGTTTATTCTGTTGGTTCACAAAGAAGTAACAATCATTTGCTCTATATGTTGTATGTATGATCAAGCAAGAGAAGGCTAAGATAATCATATATTGTGACAACAAACTAGCCATAGCAATGGCAAATCATTATGTTTATCACAACAGCACTAGACACATTGCATGAATAAAACCCGTTTCATTAATTTTCACCAAGGTATTGCTGAAGGAAAACTTTCAACAACTCAAGGAAATTTAGTCATAGTCCCATTCTTATTCGTACGAAATCATAAAATCACATGCCTAATCTAAAACCAAGAATAGAAAATATAAACCTAATCTAGATTAAGTAAATTCAGAGGACAGAGCAATATATTGCCACCTTTGCTCCTACATGTTTACAAAAATCAAATGACCTATTTACAAAAATCAGGAAATCGAAATCCTAAATTCATCCTTAAAATTAGTTCAAAAATCAAAACCATAATTTAAATTAAGCAAAACATTCAAACAACAATTACAACAAACTAAATCTATGTAATAAAAATCCCTAGGAAAAACAGAGAGATAGTTTGTTTACCTTAGCTAGTCGATAAAGAAAACACAAAGCAAGTGCAACGACAATGGTGATGAATAGCGACGCGACGGAGGAAGTGCAGCGTCCTGTGGGAGATTGAATCCCTGTAAATTATCACATGATCAAGAGTTTTGGAAGGGAGAAATAGGGAACCTTCACTCGGCCAGGGTGAGAGAGAATGAAGAAATAGAGAATAGAGGGAGAAAATCATACCTTTGCAATCGAGAGATATTGTTGTTTCGTCTAGAGAGAAAGAGAGTTGCACAAGTTTTACTCGAGAGAAATGGTTTTGTCGAGTGTCGAGGGAGGGAGAAGAGGAATGTTGAGTTTGCTTTTGGAAAATAATCCCATTGGGGTGGAGAGAGAGAGAGAGAGGTAATAAAATACAATTTCAAGAGTGAACAGTCCATCTGCAAAGATGTAATAGTACTATGTGTAGCAACCTAAATATTTACATATGTATAATCCAATATATTAAATTTATTAGTCTAGTTAGTTAAAATGTGTTTTATTGAATCCAAGATTTCAAGTCTCATATAATTACATATCTACATATGGATTTTGATGATAACAAATGAATTTAAGCATAAAGGAGTTTCAAGCTCAAGTTGCCTACACAATTAAGCCAAGCACATTAATAAACCAAGCATGGGTAAGAAAGTGAATAAACTCGCAAATGAAGATCTTAAAGTAATTTTGTACATCTCTTGATAAAATCCGAAATTGGATTAAGACCCAAAATTAATATTTTTTTCATAAAATATCAAATTGCATTTTTCACATATGCATGACATTTGATGATTAAAAGTTTGAATTTTAAAAAATGATTGATTGTCATCTTTCACATGTGCATGTTTTATTTGAAACTTTTCAAAAGTGAATGATGTTATCTTTGATAATTTCAAGAAGAATAAATTTTGATTTGAATATTTTGAAAAGTGAATGATGTATTATTTGACAATTTCAATAAGTAAAATTTTGATTTGAATATTTTGAAAATTGAATGATGTTGTTTTTGACAATTTCAATAAAGTAAAACTTTGATTTGGAATTTTTTAAAAGTGAATGATGTTGTCTTTGACATATAAATCTTTTTAAATTTGAAACAATATATACAACAATAAGAGCATACAACATTCATTCAAAGCTTTCAATCTCTATTTTCTAAGCATTGACCCTTAATTCTTATTCATTTTGAGAGAGATATAGTTTACGGTGTATTATTTTTATTTCACTCGTTGAGGAGTGTTTTCTAATAACCTACCCACTATCAGCTCTTATATCAGTAAAATGGTGTGTATAACCCTTATGTGTATAGAATGTATTCTACATAAGAAATAGACGTTGCAAGTGTAGGGGGTATTCTATATAGATTCTTTGTAGGGGTACTGCTCAAAAGTGTAATAGGTTTCTATCTCCGCTGGAAGAGGATTGGATAGTGAATTTGAAAATCCGTAAGGGATAGCTTAAGGCGAGGACGTGGGCAGTGAGGCCGAACGTTATTAAAATACTGAGTTTATTTCCTTCTACCCTTACTCTTTTTATTTATTGTTGCTTGTATTTTTATTCATATTTTATATTATGTGTTTAATTTATAATTGCAGATTTTTAAATACAACCTAATTTACCTCCTCTTGTATTTGGCATATGGGCAACATGTTTACATTTGCATATAGATAAACCAATGACAACGCTCTAAAAGCATTATTGTTGATTTAGACAAATGTAAAGTTAAAAAATTGACTAAAATGATATGTTTTGTCTTTTGTCAATTCTAATAAAGAGAGATTTTCTTATTAGATATTTAGATTAGTCGTCTATTAGTCAAAATAATAATATAATATTATTAATTTAATAATTGTTAGAAGTATTTATTTAATTTATGTTTTTATAGTTTGCAATTCAAATCCATTATAAATTGTATAAACTCAAGCAACTATATATATAAATAATAATTAGCAATGCAATTGTTATTTTTCAACAAAATGAGAAAGAAATTAATATAAATTATTCAAGAGAGGGTGAATAGTAACCATACAAACATAAAGAGTTATTGTAGCTAGCAAGCAAAATATTTGCATTTTGCCTATTCCAATGTAAACAGTTTTAAGGGATTGTTAGCTAAATTTTAGTTTGCATTTACATTTGACTAAGTCAACGAGAATGCTCTTAGAGTTTGTTTGGATATTAATATTTTAGAATATTTGTAAATTGTAGCAAAATAGTTCGTAAATAATAGTGAAATAGTTTGCATTAAGTGTTTTATTGGGTTTTGTAAAAATAGAAAAAATTTAAATAAAAATATCATAAAGTTAAAAATTGTTTGAATATAATTTTTATTTTGAAATTTGAACAAATTGTATTATTTTTTTATATTTTATTTATAAGTTTGGAAAAATTGTATTTGATTTTTTGTTTAGGTGATGAGTAGATGAAAAAATTAAAAATTAAAAAGTGTTTTATATTTGAGTGATGTTTGAAAAGAAAGTATATGAAAATGCTTGAAAATACCTGTGTGTTCAAACTAGCACTAAATATTACTATTCGATTACATATACAAAACTATTCCATATTTTAATGCCTTATTTGTTTTCACAACATTTTTCAACTCATTTCATTTCATCTAATCATTACAATTTTTTTAAATTTTAAAACAAAAATATTATTAAAAAAACATATTAAAATAATATATGATTTAATTTTTAACTTTTATCTCAATTCAACTCAATTAAATTTATCTCATCTCATCTGCAAAAACAAACGAGTCGACCATCATTTACAAATGTATTTCACTACTATTTCTCTATTATAAATCAAGATTATCAATAAAATTTTGGTATTAATATTTAAAAATAAAAATAAAAATAATAATGTATATATTTTAAATTTAGTTTATTTTATTTTGTAGAGAAAAAATTATTTAATTTTAAAGTTGGTTTGGATTTAGAGATGAGATGAAATAGTTTTAGATGAAAAATAAAAGTTGAAAAAAATATTTTCAGAAGATAATTTTTTAATATTATTTTTATTTTAAAATTTGAAAAAAATTAATTATAATTTAAAAAAGTTGATTTTGTATTACATTTAAGATAAGAATTTTAAAAAAATTATAATAATAATATAAAATAAAATAAGATCAAACACTTTTAAAACTAGGGGTGTAAATGGGCCGGTCCGGTCCTGTTTGGTCCAGTCCGGCCATGGATCGAATTTTTTCGGTTCATGGTTTGACCAGACCGGACCGGACTGAACTCCTATAGGGACTGGACTGAACTCTTATAGGGACCGGACCAGACCGGTAGTCATCAGTCCGGTCCGGTCCATTCGGTCCGGCCCTTTTTATTTTTTTTATTTTTTCACATCAATTAAGAAAAAAAAATTTATTTACAATACTAAATTAGTTTATACTATAACTCTTAATACTTAATAGTAGTAATAACATATTAAAGAATATATTAATATATTGATATTAAATATATATAGTTATAGACTTATAGTGATTAGTTATTATGAATCATGATTAATATAACTATATAATAGTATTAGTATAAAGTATTAGACTATTAGTAATATAGTATAGTTATATATTAGTAATATTAGTANATTATGAATCATGATTAATATAACTATATAATAGTATTAGTATAAAGTATTAGACTATTAGTAATATAGTATAGTTATATATTAGTAATATTAGTATAAGTATAACTATATAACTATAGTCTATATTTAATTATAATATGATATAATTATATATTAGTTAGTGATAAGATTATGTTAGATGAAAATTATATAATTAATTATATATATATTTTTTTAAGTTCGGTTCGGTCCGAAAAATAAATGAACTGTAGACCGGACCGAATTAATTCAATCTAATAAAATTCGAACTATAGACCGGTCCAATCTCGATCTGATCCATTTGACCCGGTCCGTCCGCTTACAGCCCGATTTAAAACTGCAAGGCCTTAGTCTGGAATTTTTAAAAAAAAAAAAAAAATTTAATAACGGTGTCCACGTAAGGCTGTGGAAATAGTGCCCATGGCATTTTTCTTCTTGGGCTCAGCTCAGTTTCTCTCACACGTTCGCAA
>QEOT01001765.1:265689-275924 GCA_003123785.1 Pterocarya stenoptera
TGATAATGAACAACATTTCTCTATTTTAGGAGCCACGATTAGACCTATCTCATTCCTTTCATTCGAAGAAGCCAATGAATAATGGTCTTTTATATATATATATATATATATATATATGGTCAGTGGCACCACCCATTCATACATTTATAGTTCTTAGGTACGTACCAATATTGGGTCCATGATTGGGGGGTTCAACGCCCCAAATATTTCTCAAAAAAATTCCTAAAAAAAATAATATGTATGTATATATGTTAGGAAGTCCCACATAGCTTAGGAAAAAACTCATCATGAGTTTTATAAGGAGTTACCCACTCCTATTATTAGGCCTTTTATGAGAAGAAATGAGTGTTTCTATATAGTATAAAAATAGGCTAACCTATGACTGATGATGGGCTCCTGCAACCTACCCACGATAATAGCACCGGAAATATTGGTCCACATGTGAAGGGGCGTGTTGAGAAGTCCCTTATGACTTAGGAACAAACTCATCCTGAACTTTATAAGAAATTACTCCACTCTTCCTATTAAGTTTTTTATAAGAAGAAATTAGTATTTCTATAATATATATTCTCATTCCAATTATTTTTCCCTTCTGTTGGCTTTAAATAATGGTGAATTTACTTGCGTTTCTATTTTGCTGAATGCTCTCTCAATTAGTCTCAACATGATCATATCCTCATGATCACCGTGCAGACCGTTTAATTAGTTTAGTAGAGTTTCATCACTAATTTGAACAGGTACGTACAATATGCTTTTTACAACTCTTGAAGAATACACTTTCAGGCTTATATATATCCTTGGGATCGATCATCTGATGGGACTATATATATATATATATATATATATTAAGGAACTTTAATTTGCACCTAAAAGTGAAGACAGCAGTACCCCAATTTTCAGAAATAATCTAAAAGATCAGAGGAATGAGATGAGTGCAAGCTGCTGTGACTTCTCTCTTTTTCCCTTGTTTTGGATCCCTTCGTCTTTTTCCCCCCACTTTATCCACGTGTAATTTTTTAATTTTATATTTATTTATTACGAGATAGATATACTTTTCTTGTATTGAACGTAAGCAAATCCAATGTCCTGTCTGATCTCTTGGGCATCAACTTTTAATCCAGAATATTTTGTGCTTTTTAGACATGACTAATTATTATCATTGTTATTGATCTGTTAATTTGATCGTATGATCTTCTTTTGGGATATTAAAGTGAAAAACCAGGAACCAATTGCATCCATGCAAAGAAGCTTCCAGCTAGGTAGCTAACCTTTTTCGATGATCGTGGCCACACGCGCTGGTTTATTTTATTTTATTTTTGATGGCAAGCTTATCTTGGAATCTCTTCGATCCATCTGTGTCATCCAATTTAACCCATTCATGAATCACGCAACATCAACCTTTTATAAGCGTCGCCACCAAACGTATATCATTTTATATATTATATGGTCATTTTCCAAGAAAGTGATCAAAACCCATATGGATTATGGAGTCCAATTTCTGAGAGAGAGAGAGCCAAACAACGTGATCTCCTAAGTTAAGTACTCTTATTAACGTACGAAAGTATTAATAACGAGTCTACTAGCTAGTTACTAAAATAATTAAGACTTGCTTAGAGTAGCTAATTAATTAATTGCTTAACCATTAATTCTGCACAAAAATAAGAACAAAAATTAAAGATGGATGTGGGGGTTGACCAAAACTCAAGTTGACTACGCATGTCATTCTCAGAATTGATTAATGTTGCCGGTGGACGGTGGTACCTCCTGGCCTATATTTTATTAACGATGGATGAAAGAAAAAGAGCCAGCAACGCAAACGAACAACTGACAAGGAAATTGCCCAATGCAAATTAAAAAAAAACAAAACAAAAAACAAAAATGTGTGGCCAAACTGCGCGCTCCTGAAAAAGTCATTCCAAAGAACACAACACACCAAACGATCAAGTTGCATGCGTCCCACGGGTATCTATGCGTACACGAACTGTCGGCATATACAGAAATTGCCAAAGCTTTTTGGTCATGCCCAAGGCCGCAAGGCATGCAAAGGCCATCATGTGTGGGGATCAGTACTGGGTTTGACGTACGGATAATTCTTAATTGAGACTTTGGTCAATAATCCTTATTAATAATTTGCAATATTGGTGATCTCTTATATTTGTTATATGTTTCATATATAAGAATATTGGCAGCTAATACAACTATCTTATTTGAGATCGATTGACGATCATAATTTTCTTAACTCAAAACTATTCATGAGTTTTGTTATCTCCATATATATATATATATAAATATATATCACAAAGATGGCCTTGATCTGATCCGCTTCATGAAGTGAAATAAAGATATAAAATATTCATTATTTTATGGTAAATAACATAACACGTAGATATGAATTTAAGTGGCTTAGAACGATCAACGTACAGTACTCCCAGAAAAGAGGTTACTAGTAATAATAATAATAATCAGGGTGACTATTAGAACAACCTTTTCAAACTTTCTTGGTAAACAATCATGTTTGGGCATTGAATGAATCTCATCAAAATTGTGCCAAGTATACAAAGATCAGGACGGTTGGTAGGGTAATTAGCTTATAAATTTGTTATCGAGAACTGAAGATCAGGGCGGACGTGTTGTACGTACGATGTCAACTCTTGTTGGGTAAGGCAGATTGATCAGCTTTACTTCATTTTTTTTTAAATATTAAAAAAATACACGTACAATTTTATTGATAGCAACTTTTTTATACATTTAAAAAAATTTTAAAAATTAACATACAGAAGTAGTACCAGTGGTCAAATCCTTAAGCTAAACAACAACATTTTTCCTTTCTTAATACCATGCGGGTGATGCCCTTACCATCATTTTACTACTCCTTTATTACTTATATCATATTTAAATATTTTTTTTATCATTTTTTTAACTATTTTTTTAATATCTTTAATCATTACAAAAAAATTAAAAATATATATAATTTTGTTAATAATCACTTCTTTAATTATTAAATAAAATAAAAAAATAAATAAAAAAATAATAAATAAGTAATAAAAGAATAGTAATCTTATTATTTTTCATCCATGCAGCTTGCATAGGCAATTGGGAAGTCAATGAGCGACCCACAAAAGTCGTAGGCAACTGTAGGCTAGCTAGCTAATATAATATATATATATATATATATACACCAAAGTGACATGAATGATCAGAATATAATTTTTTTTTTCATTTTGTTTTTCTTAATAATGACATCAAAAGAATAAGCGAATTATCATGAAAGATAAAAGCTTTTAATATCGAATAATAATGCAATATTAACGGATGAAAATGGCTATTCTATTGGGTAAAATCGAAACTAGCTATATATTTATGCATGTGTGTACAATATCCTTTGAACTTGAATATATAAAGATCGATACCAGAAGTGTTATATATATATATATATATATATTGGGAATATAAAACAAGTCGGTTATTCTCATATGGGTTTGATCTTATTTTTATTCCATTTGCAGCTATATATATATTTATATATATTGGGAAAAATGTTTGGTGCCAATATAAAACAAGCTGAGGATTCTAGATGGGCTTCTAGTTTTTAATTCTATTTCTAATGATAGTGGGATATTGTTTAAGACAATCAAGACTACTAAATTATCTCATCTTATCTTATTTTATATAATTATTATAATTTTTTTAAACTCTCACACAAAATAGAACAAATAATTTAATTTTTTTAAATTTTAAAATAAAAATATTATTAAAAAATTAAATTATAATAATATTTTATTTAATTTTCAACAAAATATCTCATTTTATTTTATCTAAACTGCAATATCAAATAAGACGTATCCATAAAATATTGCTAGTATGCCCGTAAAAAATTACACTTTTTTTATAAATGAAATGGTCGTTTCTAATATTCTCGGTCAATCTCTCTCTATAATTCTGAGATTGTGATTTCTTATCATTTTCGAATTATAATATATATCATTTTTTATTTAGAGAGAGATAGACATGATAAAATATAAATTTTAATACATTAATTAATACTATTTACTAGCGTTATAGACCCAACATCATACAATATAATCCATATATTTATTTATTTTTTAAATGTTTGGGTCAAGAAATTGGTTCAATAATTTGATATGCAATCATGTGGTTTTCAATTACAAAAAGTAAGGGCAGCACAAGGTAAAATAAAAAGGCAGTGAGTTATTAGATAGAAGCTCGGTTTGGCATGTAGCAGCATGCCTGCAAACGCCGTTATAGATACTGCAGCTAGTTGAGCCAGCGAAAGAGCTGAGCCGACGGTACCAGAGCCAAAGGGGTGTATAATAATATTATTATTATTATTTTTTTTTTTTTGGAGCTGTGTATAATATTAACTTGGGGAGCAAGAACTGAGGAATAAAAAATAAAAAATTGAAATGCAGAGCTTTCGGTGTAAGCATCGGATGTCAAGTCAAACCCTATCTGTACTCCTGATTTGTTTTTAATAAAACAAAATTAGATATATATATATATATATATATATTTAACACCAATATCACTCCGCGTCACGTCTTCGTCATGCCACGTTAGTCCTTTGCGTCACCGCTGGCGTATTCTTACCCTTTCCCTTTCAAATTTTCATTTTCAAATTTTCTTCTAGAATGTGATGACCTTTCCTTGCCTCTCCAACACTCCAATCTAATTCCAATTAGATTTATCCTCTTCGGTCTTCGCCCATATCTTCCATTGCTTCCCAATTTGCTCTTCCTATTTGATTGGGTATATTCTCCAACAAGTTTCACTCTTTTCGGCCTTTTCTAATTGATTTAATTTTTTTAATATAATTTTCATCTTTTTTTATTAAAAAATTAAAAAATAAAGAACAGCTATGGGAACTGTTACTACATGGAATATTTGGCAAGCATCTCATTAATTTGCAAAATCTCAAGTAGATGAATAATTAATTGTACTGCTGGATGCATGAAAGTTTAATTATTCGATCTTCATTAAAGTACTAAATTACTGGCCTTTTACCATGAAGATCAGACCAATATTAGGTCTCGTTTGTTTTTAAAGATGAAATGAGATGAATTAAAATTAAAATTAAAAAGTTGAATAAAATATTGTTAGAATATATTTTTTAATATTAGTTTTATTTTTAGATTTGAAAAAATAGAATTATTTATTTTATTTTTTATTAAAATTTAAAAAAATTATAATAATAAAATAAGATAAGATATTTTCTGAAAACAAATGAGACTTACTATCCATACATTTTCACGGAAAAATTAGATTAGTAGACTATGATCACAAAGATCAGGTCGTGCAATTAACCACTATTTTTCCAACAGAGCAACAAAAAATAAAATAAAATAAAAAAATAAAAAAGAAGAAAAGAAAAGCAAGTAAACTTGGATGTATATGATATATATAATGTGTCAATGCAGCTTGACCAGATCATAATCAATACAATTATAATATTAGTGATCATGACTGAGTCAAGTCACCAGTCCACTCATGTGCTAGCTCCAACTCGCAATATGTCATGTTGTTATCAACTACTTAAAAGATTTTTGAAAAATTATTTACTTTTTTCTCAAACTTTCTCATGAGCATGCATACATGTGTACACACTTACTAGCACCATATAGATGATTTATTCAAAAATATGACCTTTGTGGAGTTTCGATAGCTTCTAAACAACGACCAGACAATATTTATAAAGATAAATATTTTAGATACAAAAGAATTATATAAAAATAAATTTATAAATTGATGTGGGTTGATATAATACGTCAGATTATAAATTTATTTCTATTGTAAAATAGATCTAATGGGTATTATAAAACCGCATCAACTTATAAATTTATTTTATATAATCTTTATATATATTTATAAAATCTAGCATATTCGACTTTTTGACTTGTTCCCTTAAGGATAGCCACTTTTATAGTATAAGATAGATATATATATACATATATCCCAAGAGCTACTTGTTTAGCAATATTGCATAATAAATAGCTCGAAAAGACGCATATATAATACATATATAGCTCAAGTTGAGGTGCTAGTCAAAAATATGCCCTTTGTGGAGTTTCGATAGCTTATAAACAATGACCGGACAATATTTACAAAGAGAAATATTTTATCTACAAACGAATTATATAAAAATAAATTTATAAATTGATATGTTTTGATGTAATTTATCAGATTATAAAATTATTTTTATTATAAAATATATTTAACAAATTTTATAAAATAATATCAAATTATAAGTTTATTTTATATAATTTTTTTTAATCTACGTAACACTTCTCGTTTATAAAACCCAGCATATTAAACTTTTTATATATATAATTTTTAAGGAAAAGAAAAAAAGAATAAATTAAAAGCTTTACATAAATTGGAAAAAGAAGCGTGGAAGGAAAGAGAGAAAGAAGGGCACCCACCGACCGTTGGCGAATGTAGGAGCTGGTGGCATTTACGAGGAACATGATAGGAGACATGTCAACTCCAATGTTACCTAACCTCACATTGGTCCGTTTGACGATGAGTGAATGAATGCATGGGGTATCCTTTTTATGGTGAGAGTTGCTACCCCTTGAGCCACGTTGCATTAATTAACCAAACTCCTTTAATTGATCCCGTTCTACTTTCCCTTGCAATATTTCTCTTCTTATTATATAATCTATTAATAATTAAATGATCTACATTTATATATTTTTTCTAAGAATATAAATTTGATTTTCACCAGCAAATATGCCAAATTCACCTGATGTCTGTCGTTTTTTACATGACACTGTCGTGTATAAGGGGAAAAATGAGGATGGATCGGGGTACGTGCCATACTGCCATTATTATTATTATTACAGTACAGACTGAGACAGGGGCCGAAGGGCAACCTCATTAAGAAATAAAAAGGAGATGGAGCCCACACGCTTCCAACGTCGCATCTCAAAACTCGGCATCATGTGATCTGCAGTGTATGGATATCTTATAATATTAATATATTTATCTTTTGATATGATTTTTTTAAAAATCAACACCCNGGGGGGGGGGGGGGGGGGATTTTGAAAGGAAAAAAGAAAAAGGACGGAAAGGGTGATAAATAATTGAGAGAGTAGATTGGGAAGCGAGCTTAACGCGTAACATGAGACGGGCCAAGGACGCGGCTTGACGGTCCGTCAAGACTCAAAACTCCGCTCTCTCTCTCGCGCCCACTGCACTCCTTACTTCTCTTTGCTGCTTCTAGTAAACGAACACACCATTAACGACTCCCATGCAAGAGTCAATCCCCCACATACTAACCATGGTTACTTTAACATTATTACGTACTAACTTTTTTTTTTTAAAGAATAATTTATTATTAACCCAGCTTACATCATGAGCGTTCTTATCATTTTTCATTCTTTTTGGATATTTTCTGAAAATTCATAATTATCTAAATATAATATATTTTGAATTTCGACAGCATTTTAATAATTTATTTTGTTAAAATAATATATACAGTGTTTGATATGGTAATATTCCATCGGAAGGGAAGCAATCATCGTGCAGCTTGACTCGTAGCTATTTTTTAGCGCCGTACGGAAAAACTGACGCGTGTCCCTCACAAAACAACGCGGTTTCTTGCCCGACTCACCGCCCTATTTATGCCCCTCCCCCCAACTCAGCTCTCCTTCCCTCTCATTTCCTTCCCCTAGACACCACCCCAAACCCTCGTAAGAACTTTCGGCTACAGCCTTATCTATTCTCCCTTCCTTCTTCCTCACAATCCGCTTGCCGCATATGCGAATCGGATTGGCCATTTGGAAAATGCTTTGAGCGTTCTTAAAGCCTCCTCTTTTCCAGCTCTGCTTCTACTCATAGAGAGAAACACTAACCCCGTGGCCTAGTAAACGCAAGGACTATATATAGTTATGGCGTCGTCTGAGAACTTGGCAAGTATCGAACCTTGGGCCCTCCGTCCGGCCTTCGCGGATTCGTGGATATCCGAAGCTTTTGCTCGCGACAACGACACCCTCACGAAGGCTCTCCAGAAATCTTTCTGCGGTGCTAACTTGGACTTCCTGCAGACCGATACCATTTCTCCCTTGCTCAACCTCATCAAGCCCGACACGGCGCCCACCACCCCTACAGTCTCAAGTCTCTCTGGCGGCTCCGAACCAGAAACGGGGGTCCCCCAGAAACGCCAGCGTAACTCGATTCCGGCGGCGCCGGCGGGAAAGGTTTCGAAACGGAAGTCTCGCGCTTCGAAGCGGTCCCAGACGACCTTCATCACGGCGGATCCGGCCAACTTCCGTCAGATGGTACAGCAGGTGACCGGCGCGAGACTCGGAAACTCACAGATGCCAGTGGTGCCGATCCTGAAACCAGAACCTCAGAGACCCGGCAGCCGGTTGCCGGGGCCGGGATGCTTACCGACCCTCGATACGTCAGCTTTTTTGCTGGACCATCACCAGCAGCAGGCGATGCGACCCAACTCGGCTGCTGGAGCCGTAACTGGGGTTTCTGGTGCTGGCCAACTCTCTTTCGGGCCCAATATGGGATTAGCTGATGGTGGCGGTATTGCTGGCTTAGATTTCGACATGACTTTTCCGAGCTTTCCAACTTTAGAGTCGTGGAAAGTTATGTGAAACTTCCAGGATTAAATTTTTTTCTTTGTTTTTTTTGGGTTCATCAGATATGAATATGTTCCTTTACTGTCTCTTTTTGATCTTTTGGGACCCAGGAGTATTGGTAGCATTGTAGTATAATGGGGGGTGGGTCTGTTTATAAATATTGGGGGAGGCTATGTTTTGGATAGCTCTGGTTTCTGTTGCATAGTTTCTCCTTCTTGTCAGTGGTGTACTGGTGATATGGGAATATCATGGATGACTCTTTGTTTATTCCAAAATTTATGTGCATTAGCTATTTTTCCACCCGATAATTAATGTGGGCTTTGGCTTCTTTTATTTTCACTGCAAATCAACACATAATACCCATTTGAATTTTTGAGAGAGAATCAAATTCAAGGTTCTGCATTCCGGCAGAATTTGAGTCATTTTCCGAGAAAAATAAAAGTAATCTTCTTTTTGCCCATTTCTTGGGTCCTTAATGGACTAATTACAACAGCTAGCCAGCACATGATCAGAAGATATTTGAGCAAGCAAAGAAGATAGGATACTTTTTTTGACTTGACCTGTTTGCTAAATGGTAGGTGTAATGGCTTAATTATAAACCGATTTGCACATCCTTGTGGAGATTAAAAAAATCATCTAGCCAATTGAACTAGTTATTTTATAGTGCAAGTTACCTAGTAAATTAATCGTATTATCTTTCAATAATTAATAAAATATAGTTATGGGGTGATGATCATACGGTGTGATATGCATCATTGGTTATTTAACTTAAAATAATTTAATCTATATGCATATAACTTGTATTAAATTAAAGGTTTAAAGTCATGTTTATTGAAGTCAAAAAGCTTATTTAAAAAAAATCAGCCCTATGTTGCGTTTGGTGAGAGAGTGGATAACTTTGGTCTTGTTTTTCAATTTTCATAGTAGAGTTTCCCCCAAAGATTCCTTAACTGATGGCGTCAATAATGTTATTGTCATTATTATTATTCTTATTACATATTTTTAACCCTTAAAGTAGTGGAACAAAATCTTTACTTAGGTCCGTTTGGATACATCATCTTTTCTAATTTTAATTAATAATTACATTATTATTTACAAATCATAAATTCATCGCATCTTATTTTACTATCCAAATGGGTCCTTAATGGTAAAAAATACTATTATAAAAGTGGCTTGAAATTTACTTTTTTAAGAACATATATATATCGTTTTTTTTTTAACTCATATATACAAGTCGTTTTGAATTAACGAGAGGTATTTTCTGAACCGATATCATGTAGAATAGCTTTAAATCCCATTAAACCTAATCGAGGGGGCACGAAGTAGTTTTTCATTTCATTTATGGAATGTTGGCCTTAAATCGATCGGATGAGATATGAATTTAAAGAGGGTCACGTGTATTGGTTCTGTTGGGTTGCACAAATTTCAGATCAGAGTAGCAGGCATGCATTTGTGTATAATTGATGGATGCAATATTATTCCTTCGTGTTTCGTCAAAGCAGCCAGTACGTACACTACTGCTGCTTTTCGACATTCACGTGAGCAGTGAGCTCAGTCACTTCATCAATGACTATTGACTGCTACCCAAGAAGAAACAACGGCTTGAACTTTGAATCATGTGAGGTG
>QEOT01001765.1:294354-319876 GCA_003123785.1 Pterocarya stenoptera
TAACTGCTCTGGCTTTTCATCTTTCCCCACTACACACTCAGCCTGTAAACCGTGAAGAGTGTCAGAAGGTAATTACTTAGAACACAAATATTTAGACCATAAAATGCACAAGCACAAACCCTTACAAACAAATGCATTTACTTATTTATTTAAATCCTTATAATCCTAAGATAGGGCTGGAACAAAAAATCCTTATTGAATGCCTGAAAAAGGGCCAAATTACATAAGTTCCCATGAATTTAAGAGTGGTTTCAAGATTAAACCCTAGTTTTTAATTGTTGCAACTAGTAGTCCCATAATTTCAAACACTTAATAGTGTACCCCTTCCAGCCGGCCCGTGTACTGGGCGTAAGATTCCTCTGGCCCCCAAAGAAAAGCCAGGGAGAGGAGGAGGCCTTTAGTCTTTAGGGCATACTTTCGGGAAACAGCATTTTTTTTATTTTTATAATTAAAAAAAAAAAAGAAGAGAAGCCCCATGCCTTTGGGGAAACAGCCTTGCCTCAGTTGAGTCTTTATCCATGCCTATTGTTCGTACTCTCCCTCTCTTTTCCCCTTCTCTCTCGTTTGTTGCATAATTTTTACAGATTAATGCATGGCCTTAGGTTTGGTGATTTGTTCAAAGCAGGTCCAAGAGTTGTTCTCTCGGCAGATATTCGATGTGCAGAATGTCAAAAGAGAGTAGCTGAAATTATGTCTATAATTAATGGTAATTCCACCAAGTTCTTCTAAATTGAGATATTGCCCTTCATTATGAGGATTTTCATAAGCCTACTTCCCGTTCTCCCAAAAATAATTGATCACATAAAATTCTAACAATCAGATTATTATTATCATCATGTATAAACAAGACTAGGTCTTTAGATAGAAGAACTATAGAAATTACCTCAATGTTTTTAAGGGTGACGACCCTGGAGGGCCTAGCTGGTAGCTCAAGTGACCTCGTCGGAATTGCGCCGAAGGGGGCTTGAAGCGAACGGCAGGTGGCGGAAGGTGGTATTAGCAAGAGAATGGAGGTGGGAGACCCAAGCGTACGGTTGTGGGTGTGGGTGCAGGTGATGGGTGTGTCAAAGGCGTCGAGCAGAGAGAGCTAGAGAGGGAGTGAGGAAGAGGAGAGAGAAATGAAGAAAAAGCTGAAGAAGAGAAAGAAACGTTGAAACGGGCCTCTTGACGTTTCTTTGAAAGTTTGGCAATCCATGGAAGCCCAATCAAGCAGACCTCCTGAGCTCAGCCCAAAGAAAACAATGGCTAAGGCCGGAAGGCCAGGAGATAGGCAGGCCGGCCCGTAGAGCAAGCTTAAAGGAATTAGGCAATTGTTATGAGTGAGTTGAGATGAAAGTTGAAGAAAATATTATTAGAATATTATTTTTTAATATTTTTATTATTTTGAGATTTAAAAAAATTAAATTATTTGTTATATTTTGTGTTAGAATTTTAAAAAGTTGTAATGAATATTATACGAGAAAGTTGAATTTCTGCTGCGTATATTAATTTTATTTATGGTCAGGAATAAATGTCTGCTTCGTATTCGTATTATTGGATTGTGAAAGCTACACATTATAAGCAAAGGCAAGCATATGCCGTAGAGATGAGATAGATATGACGAGTGTGAAAGCCAGAGATTCCTTTAGCGTTGCATGCCAGAAACCACAGCCAGCAACTTGTCTGTGCATAAAAATAACATGCAAGCAAACGTTGTTTTCCTTCTAATATTCCGATCCCTTTCTTCCTGAAATTATTTTCCCAACCAACTCAACTCAACCCAATACGTATATAATTAATTATTAAGATTTTAATTGATTTAGCAGAAAATAATGTGACAAATTAAGTCATATAATGTAGTATATACCCATGATTTTGTCACATTAATATTATTCAGAAAGTAGTAATCAAATCATGGAGGACATGGTTGCATGGGAGGATCAGTACCACTACCTGGATCGCATTTACACTTTTATCATGACTACTTCCATTTCATGTCTTGCTCTTGCCGGGACTATTTTCCTGATCATCATTCTCTAATTTCAATCAATTAAAGAGAGCGTATCTTCTTCTTTTTTTGTTGTTATAACATATATAGATATAGGAGGGATTTGGCCACAAAGAATAAAGAGTCATGTTGATAGACAGATTCGAGCTGAGACCAATTTGAACATTTTTGCCATTTAAATTATGTTGATATTATTCTTTTTGTATATGACAAATATAAGTAAATTCGATCGAACATTTCAGCCAAAAAATAGTCATGTGCGAAAAAAGATAATGAAAATTGAAATGCATGCATGGGATATATATCTCAAATTAAAGGAATGGAACATTATCAGGCTATATATCTTGAGCTTGAGACACAAGCTGAACTTTGCAAGAGCAAAGTCGACATCCGCCCGCACAATTAAGAAACGAAATAGCTAGCTAGCCCAAGGGCATATCGCCGGGAGAGAAAATGTGGCCAGAAGCTAAGACTCTTCCCATGATATTGTTTGGTCGCCAAGCTAGAAGTGCATCTAATGTCATGTCTGTAAGTGCGTCGTGCTAGTTGATCTCTTACATGCATGTCATGTTTAAGTCTACCATCTCTCTGATGATCTTTTCATTTTCATTTGTCCCTACGTATGACAGATTGTGGAACTCTTGGTGCATATGGATTGCGAAGGATGCGAAAAGAGAGTTCGAAAAGCAATCTCGAAAATACATGGCATGAGTTCATCGATCCGTCTTATAAATTATAAGTTATATCTATACTGCATGATCTTTTTCCTTCTGGTTCCTGATGATCATCTCTTTCATTAATGTTAGAGGGAGCTAGGCATGAGGGGCGTGCTGCATAATATATATATATANTGACGGTAACGGGATACATTGACCAGAGGAAGGTGCTAAAGATGGTGAGGAGAACAGGAAGGAAGGCTGAGTTTTGGCCATTCCCATACGACTCAGAATACTATCCATATGCATCCCATTACCTAGACGAATCTACTTACTCCTCTTCCTATAACTACTACCACCATGGCTTTAACGAAAGCGTGCACGGTTACTTTCCAGACCAAGCCTACTCTACTGTCTCCGATCAAACCGTCCATCTTTTCAGTGATGATAATGTTCATGCCTATTGCAGTATTATGTGATTATACTTGCATTAATAATCATGAATTAAGGAAATAAATAATATATAATGCCATTTCAAATGCAAACAAATTATATGATACGGCATATTATTATTATTATTTGCTTGTTTATAACTTTTGTTAGAATATAAATTAAGTGGAAACTGTTTTTCTACATGATATCCTTCAAAATTCAAATAAATGCATATGCCATTTTAAAACTTTCCAAGTACCTGTCTGCTTGTTTGAAAGACATGTCTGCTCCGCCACTTTCTTTCTACCCTCTTCCTGAATTTCTAATAATAATAACTCAAATCAATATTTATTACATCAATGATCGATGTGTCACAAAATTTATAAGAACTTTATAGTAAATTTTATAACAAGTTTAACATTTCCGTTACAGAATCTATGGAAAGTTTTATTGCTGTTTGTATTGCATGACATGCACCTAGGTCTTATCCGGTATAATGAAATAAAAGTGGGATAAGAGTGTAATTTTGCTGGTATATAACGCCTTGGTGAAGGCAACCATTGAAATGAATATAAATCTAGCTTTTTACCACCGAGAATTTCCAAAAGTTGTTATGCATTAAACATGCAAATTAATCAGCGTGGCTTTCTGTCTAGACTGCGTTTTAAGCGGTCGTGCATAATGGTCGTTGTCCGTAAATTCATCTTGTCCCCATGATCCCCACCCGAATGTCCCCTTGCAATTGCAAAGACTCCATTCACTCTGTTCAGACTTCAGCTTGCTCTGCCATGCACAATATTTTAGCAGTATTGTAAGCTTAGTGATAACCTTGATGCAAGAAAAACCCTCAACGGGGAAGGAGCAGGTTCAACATTACATAATAACCATACAGATCATATATACAGATTTGGAAACCATCTGCCTAGCAATAAAATGCAATCAAAAGGGTCTCATTTATTCAGCTCTCAGATCAATTTTGTTACTGCCATCCACAGCAACCCACTACAAGATTAAAAACCTCAGCTATATGCTCTAAAACCAAGAAAATGAAAGCATTTTCTTTTTTCCCCCCTCTATTGTGCTTTTGCTTTTTCTTGCGGGTTCTGACTCTCTTCAACTTTATCTCCACTTTCAGGGTGCTCATGCTCAATCCTCGTTCCTTCTGGGACAAGCTGCCCAACTTTCGCATATTTTTCAATGAATTTATCTTCCCAATCCTGCAAAATTTCAAGCTCGGAAGCATCCAGACCTTCAAGGTTACCATTAATGTCTTGGGGGTTAAAAGATAGAAGCGCTAGGGCTCTGCTGGCTTCCCTTCCCGCAAACATTCCATACGGTCCGCCAGGACCATAAAACATCCTGCACGTAAATGTTCACTCAACTTTGATGCTCGTTTTAACCAAAATCCAATATTATGTAAACATTACTAGCACATTCAAATTATAACGAATCTATCAAGACATTAGATGAATGGTATTGAAACTGAGGACAAGGAATAGGTTGTGATGAAGTGCCGAAGCAACAACAAGCATACCAGTCCTAGTAATCTCATACAACAAAATCTAAGCACAACTTGATGGGGGTATTTGTCAAGCAGAGGAGTTCCAGTAAGGCCTGAATGCAGAACAAAGAGTTGTTTGGACGAAGAACCAATCTACTCATGAATTTTATAGGTTTGAGTAAACAATATTGGTTTTTTTCCCTTTTCTTATGAAGCAAATATTTTGTGGTTCACAAGTCACTAATCTCAGAATTTTTATTCGAATTCAAAGGTTCAGAACCAATCCAAACAGTAAGAATTTCAAACCAATTACGCTATGCGCAATCGGCCCAGTTACATGATTTCAAAACACCACCAAAGAACTCCCTTAAAGAACCATTCAAGAGAGAGAAATTGAAAATTTTGAGGAACCAAATCATGATGCTGCTGAGAATTGAAACAAAAAGAACAAGATTTTATTGGGGTACCTGGAGCTAGAGACGTCGTAGACCTGACCTTTGATGGCCATTAAGATGGGTTTATTGGAGTCAGAACCATTGTAGGCTCTTAGTTGCTGCTCAGTCATGTCTCCCAGTTGGACCGGGTTTCCATCATTGGTACTGGAGAAACTCGAGTTAAAAAGGTTGGAGTTGATGTTTCCGGCGGTAACGATGGGGGGTTTATTGAAATCTTCGGGGGAAACAAACATGCCGCACACCATCTTATAAACAAGGACCATAAGAGCCGCGATGGTGAAGAAGGCCGCCGGAGATAGCCCCGTGTACTCCGTCAACTCTTCCATCACAGTTGTATAAAGCCCCATCCCAATTCCCTATCTTCTTCCTGGTTGCGTTCCAAGCTTTGTGGCTTAGCAACTTTACTTTTTCACAAGAAGCTAGTAAGGAAGAAGAAGAATCGAAGAAATGAAGAAAGAGAGAGGAAGAAGGGTCTAGGACTCTACGCTTACCTACCTACTGCGACCAACCAGCAGGGCTTCAGCCTTCACCTACCCACTTTTCATTCCAGTTTAATTTGCAAAACTATCCCTCTAAAAAACGTCGACGTGTATGACCGTATTCCCTTAAAAGGGGAAATCGGAGCCGACCCAATGTACCGACTCGGTGACGGTGAGGGTAACTTTACTACAAGAAACAATCAATGTCTTTTAATATTATCAAGAGACAATCGAGTACATGGGTTACTTTTTTAAGCATTCTAAACATCAAAGTTTGATAATTTGCGTCATAGATTTTAAAATCTGAAAAAATTTCATAACTTAAGGTGTAAAGCTAACAATTTGATCATTTATGATGAATTTTTTTTAAAAAGGATGACAATTTGAAGATGCAAAATGATTTTTCCAACGAAATTTGGAAAAATCATTCTTCTTTCCGGGTAAAGAGGAGTAGCAATCCTAATTGCAAAGTTTTTGAGCAATAACTCAAAGTCATTTGTACCGGTCTAGAAACGATCTCAATGTTGATCAATAGTTCTGCGTGCCAAACAAATATAAAATAGACAAGTAACGATACAGTTAAAAAATGGACTGTGAAATCATTAATCTCAAAAGTTTATATCTGTACAAGGTAAAGAAAACATACTTTGATGTCTGCGTTCATATCTATGTAATAGATGCATAAAGTACCATATATATATTATATACATATGGTATATCAACATTTAGCTACTCAATTTTCATTGCTAGGTGGCTGCTTCAAGGCCTCACCATTTGCAACATCATTGGAGCTTGGTGGATGGACTTGTATTTTCTCGTCAACAACCTCCAAGTTTAAAGAAACTGCTTCATCACCGGATGAATCATCCGAGGCCTCCGAACAATGATCAGTAACCAATGAGTCTGATTGCTGGCATTCAGACATTGCAGATGATAATGATGGAGATAAACCACCAGAGTCAATTGAATCAGAAATTTTCCTATCATCTTCCATCATTCTTTGAGCATAAGCTTGGTAGACAAAACCAGCTGAACTTCTCCCACCAAATCCGGATTCCAACTTGTCCATATCAAAGAGCTCTTCCATTATCTTCTGGCTTTCTGGGTGGTTGGGGTAGACAAACTTCACTTTCTTGAAGGTTTTGGGCTCAATAAATGGTTTTACCATCTATTTCAAAGGAAAAAAAATTGTTCAATTATTTAAATCCGAAATGCATGAAACATAGGTTAGTTGGTGATATTGAAATCCAAAGAAGTCTCATCTTAGAGTCCTTTTATACAAATTCTCTCTTTGCCTATTATACTAAAAAGTTTTCATCATTTTTTCAGGTACCATAAATAAAAGGTTCCTGTCGCACTCACTTTTCTGTAATTCTGAAGGAGTTTATAACTGCAGAATATCTGAAGTTCCCAGAATCTCTACGCTACAACAAATTAACTCAAACGGGTTCCAAGAATCGTAATTGAATGTTGAAATTTAGTGTACACGTATGTACATTGAAAACTAAACCATCGCTTCAGTTTATTTTACAGGAAAGAGCTTTCTTTAAAGCCTGAGTTCACCAGGATTGGGCATATGACTTGAATTCATCAGTACAACACGGAGGAGTGCTGTTTGATCTAAAAACTACGGCCACTCATCCCTACTGTAAATATGTTGATGTAAAAAATTTGTCTTTTGATAAGGTAATAGGGTAAGAAGACAGATGTCGCATGTTCAATTCTCAATATACATGCAAATATATATATATATATATAGATACCCAAAATTTACAGCTTAGAGGATACTACAATAAAATTAACATAAGATGATAACAAAATAGGGTAAGGGTATATGATGACATACCGTCCAAAAGGACTCAAATATTTTTGGCGGATTATAGAGTATTGCGAGTCCCAGCCTCTCTGGGTAATGATCCTGCAGGATATGAGCCGTTTCCCGAGTCACCTTCATCGATATGCTTGATGTGTTCCATCCTTGAAAATCAATTAGCCACACCATCTGCTCCTGACCTAAATTCAAATTTTTAATGGCATGTTCCATACAGTATACCAAGTACCTGATCTGCCCACTTGTTGAGTTCGTATTCTGATATCATAAGAGAAAAGGTACAATCACATATACTTCAACCGTACCAACTAAAAAAAGAAAGAAAAAAAAAACAATAATTCATGTTGTCTGAGTGATTCCTATTTGAACTACCTGATAGCCAGGTCTCATGACAAGAACAGGTCGTCCAAACTTGTCAAAGTAATTTGCCATATATGCTTTTCCTGTCTCAGCTTCATGAGCAATGTCCTCCTAAAAAGCATGAAAAATACTACTTTCAATAAGCAGAAAATGGACAATGCAACTTATATCGTAAATGGATGAAAATCAAATTCACCATTACATATTTAGGTTTTATGCCAAAATCTACAAAAATAAACATCACTTCTCCCAACAATTTTCCAGAACATATAACCTTTCCCTTGATATGGTACTAACTCATAAACATTTGAAGTAGCAGAGCTGCAACGTAAGGAGTAAAACCTTGCAGTGCGTCCCACCCGGAAGTGGGAATGCCAATCAGCTGGAGAGCAAATATGATCAGCGACACTGCAGCCCATATACATTTTTTGGTCGAGTATAAGAGGAAAAAGAAAAAAACAAGTCTCAATGGATCATATACACTGTATACTATGATATTAACTTCCACATTTTTGAGCATATGTTTATTACACAACTCAGAAAAGTGTCAATAGCAGGAAGCAACCCTACCAGCTTTAGGCAGCTACGGCAGAAACTGCAGGTTTATCCATAAGGGTATATTTTAGACGTGGCTGGTAAATCTATTTCATTGTAGTTTTGGTATAGGTCCTGCTAGGCAGTAAGGGTCTTACTCTGTAGGCTTATTTTAAATATTGAGCTAGAAAAAAGTGGGAACCCAGACCGATAATTACTTATAAAAAAAAAAAAGGAAAATGATACCCTAACCTTTCCTCTACTACCACTCTACTACTCAGCCCCCACGTGGCTTTCCTTTTCTTTTTATTTTCTTCTGCTTTTAGCACAGCATTTGAAATTCAAACAAATTTCTCCATTTCAGAAGCCCCCTCCCTTCGCGTGGATAGCAGCAGCCTCCCAGTGTGGCCTCCTCTCCTTTGGGTTGCGCCTCCCAATATGGCCACCGTTCGACGGCACCATCTCAGATGAGAGATCCACCGAACCGTCTCCTTTGCCTCTCTCTCTCACACACACACACACACACTCTCAAAAGCCTCCCTCGCATTGCACCAGTTCGTAGGGGCGACTGTGGGATTCCTTTGGCTGCTTGAATTTTAAAAGCAGCAGCTTCTTTTGCTCTTGGGAAGCTTTTGTCTGATTCGGTTCTCTTTTGAAAGCAATGGAGTCAACAATGAAAGCTTCCTCTCCCTGGCATGTCTCTTCTACAACAAAATCAGAGTCCCTCTCTTTCTCTCCTTTGCGAAAAAATTTATTCTGCGGCCAATTTTTTCTTCCCTTTTTTTCTGGGGTTTTGAGGGTATATAACGTAAAATAATATTGAACAGGAAATGTCATTGTGTATAAAAGGACTTGAAACCAAAGTTTTAAAATTCGTTTTGTACCGGACAGAATGTTCCATGCCGGAACAGTAACTGGTACAGGATAGGCTACTGTTTCATACTGCCTCAAATTTTGGCTAGATTTTGGTATTCCGGCCAGAATGGTAATTTTGGACCGAATTTGACTATTTGAGGTAAATGGCATTTTTTAGAATACATTAAAAATGGAGGGACAGAAACATAATTTACCCCCTTGGTCTCTTCTCAGAATCTCAAGTCTTCTCTAGTTCTCCCCCATTCAGCCATTCCTTCAAAATCAAATCTGAAAGTTTGAAACCCTTACTTTTCTCTCAGTCTAATCCAGTCACCAGCGCCAGCTACACTCTGGCGACCAAAAATCAACGGCATCCCAGATTCGCAGCTCGAAGCTCTGTCCAAGACTCCCAACTCTCGATTCCGTGTGTTGCTAACTTGCAAAGTCCCTTATTGTTATTGGTAACTCCATAAACTCCCAATCTGTAATAATTCATTATTCACACCACTCCAGGGCTGGAAGATCCCAGCTTTTATGAATATTAAATGTGGACTGAAGTGACCAAACTATTTGGGAGGTTGTAGCAATTTAATGCAGACTTTTCCATTTACACCAAATGAAAAATATTTCTTCTGTGTTGCCAGTGGCTTTTTTGGATGTGGAGACCAAAACAGAAATTGTGTTGTTAAGTTTTATTAAGTTTTTACGGCCCTCCAAGAAGGGAGTTTTTACGGCCAGCTCTTTTTATCATTCCTTGAACAAGCACAATTCTATCCCGTTCCCATGGAACAGTATTTGGAAGACAAAGGCACCGCTAAAGGCCGCTTTTTTTGTATGGACAGCTTCTTTGGGGAAGATTCTTACTATAGATAACCTCAGGAAACGTGGCATTATAGCTATGAATTGGTGTTACATGTGTAAGAAGAGTGGTGAGTCCGCTAACCATCTATTACTACATTGTCAGGTTGCCAGGACCTTGTGGACCGAAGTCTTAGCATGTTTGGGGTTAGCATGGGTGATGCCGGAAAGGGTATGTGATTTTTTAGCCTCTTGGAGAGGTATTAGGGACAACTCTCAAATAGCATCCATATGGAAGATGTTACCTATTTGTCTATGGTGGTGCATTTGGAGGGAGTGGAAAGCAAGATGCTTTGAAGATCAAGAGAGATCGATGGAAGAACTTAGAATTTTATTTTTCAATACTTTACTCCCTTGGTCAATTGTAATTGATTTTCATGGCAGGTCTTTTCATGATTTTCTTGTATCTCTAAACTAGACATAAACTTGCTCATGTATATGTCTTGTATACTTGGGCTCTTTTGTCTCTCTTTTGATAAAAAAAAATTTGTTTACCGATCGAAAAAAAAAAAAGTTTTATTAAGTTTTACAAATATGTGTTGTTAAGACTTGTATTGATAAGTATTATTGAGATACCGAACGTTTCTGTCAATTGCGTGGGAGTGTTATCTCCGTCGCCCGAGGGCCAGACAGTGCCGACGAATGGTAAGGAGGTCCCCTCGTATCAAATAGGCCTGGACTCTGAGAAGGATGAGGACTCTGAAGCAAATGGGTCACTATATGATACTGTTGATGGGGTGTCCTCTGAAGAAGAAAATGACCAGGCCATAGTAGACTTGCAGGATGCTACGGTGGTGGAGGAGACTCAAGGTAACCAAACGGATAGTAGGGAAGGTGAGCCAGTTCCTCTAAACTTTATGTTCCCCATACATACTGGTGTATCAGATTGGGTTATTGGATGGTGAATGAAATCCAGAAAATTGTGGGATTGGAGTATGGAGGGTATGAAGATCAGTTTGTGGCCCTGCTTACAGCCATTGAGGTGGGGCACAAAAAACACAAGAAGTCTGATTCGAAAAAACAGCAGGAACTCAAAAGGTTGACGTGGTCACTGAACAATGAGGGTAGCTCCAGTAGGGGCAGGTCGAAAGGGAAGGGGCTGGCTTATTCCCAATGAAACCTAAAATTGTGTCGTGGAATGTTTGTGGGCTTAATGAGGTTAACAAATGTCTTCAGATCAGAAACTTGCTTCGTGAGTGGAAGGCAGACATCGTTTGTTTACAGGAGACTAAATTGAAGTTGATCAATAGGCGAATTGTGAGAAGTCTATGGAGTGGTGCACATGTGGATTGGGTATATATGGCTTCCAATGGGGTGTCAGGAGGTATAGTGGTGATGTGGGATAGATGAGTGGTGGAGAAATTGGAGGAATTCATAGGGAGGTACACGGTAGCGTGCACTTTTAAGAATGTGTCAGATAACTTGTTGTGAGCTTTTGCAGGAGTCTACAGTCCAAACTTAGACAGTAATCGATACTTGTTGTGGGAAGAATTAGCTGGAGTTAACAGTTGGTGGCACCTCCGATGGTGTATAGGGGGAGATTTTAACGTTATTCGTTTTCCAAGCGAGTCATTTGGAAATAGAAGGAGGCGGCCAGCTATGATAGATTTCTTTGCTTGTATCTCTGACTTGAATTTGATAGATTTGCCTCTAGCTGGGGGCCTTGCCACGTGGGCTAATAATTAGTCATGGTCCCGGTTGGATCGCTTCTTAAATTCGTCAGAGTGGGAAAGCCACTTTCCAGATGTATGGCAAAAGCGTATGCCTCGTATTGGGTTGGATCATTGGCCAATTTTGCTAGATTGTGGTGGCATCAGAAGAGGTCGACGGTACTTTAAATTTGAAAATATGTGGTTAAAATCTGAAGGCTTTATTGAAAGAGTTAGACAGTGGTGGTCCTCGTACCAGCTTCAGGACGCCCCTAGTTTCATCCTTGTTGGTAAATTGAGAATGTTGAAAAAAGATTTGAAGCTGTGGAACAAGCACTCTTTTGGTGATCTAGGGATAATCAAGAAAGACAAGTTAAGGGAGATTCAGGAATTTGAGAGACTTCAAGAGACCAGAGCTCTTACCTCAGATGAAGTAGCTCGGAAGACTTTGTTGGATGGGGAATTAGAGAGAATTATTTTATCTGAAGAGATTTCTTGGCGGTAAAAGTCAAGAGCATTGTGGCTCAGGGAAGGAGACCGAAGCACGCAGTTCTTCTATCGAGTAGCAAATTCCCACAGGAGAAACAACAATATAGAGATGTTGAAAATTGCAGGTGTTGAGTGTAGAGAAGAATCTGCTATTCGTGACCATGTAGTTGGCTTTTATGAGCAACTTTTAACTGAATCTGTGAGTTGGCGGCCGTCCCTGGATGGCTTGGCGTTTGACTCTATTGAACCGAGTGATGTGTCGAGATTGGAAAGGGCCTTTGAGGAAGAGGAGGTTGTTGAAGTAGTAAGGAAAATGGCTAAAGATAAGGCACCAGGGCCGGATGGGTTCTCTATGGGATTTTTTCAAGAGTGCTGGGACGTTGTGAAGGAAGATATTATGAAGGTATTTTAAGAATTATTTGTAGATGGAAAATTTGAGAGAAGCTTAAATACCACATTCCTTGCATTGATTCCAAAGAAGGCGGGGGCAAACGAGGTAAAGGAGTTCCGGCCAATTAGCTTGGTGAGTGGAGTCTACAAGATCATTTCCAAAGTGTTAGCAAATCGACTAAGTGAGGTGGTGGGAAAGATCATCACCAAGCCCCAAAATGCCTTTGTGAAAGGTAGGCAAATCTTAGATGCAATACTTATTGCTAATGAATGCCTTGACAGCAGAATGAAGGGAGGCACACCAAGGATCATTTGCAAGCTAGATATGGAAAAGACGTACGATCATGTCAACTAGGATTTCCTTCTCTATCTTCTTGGGAGATGTGGATTTGGAGAGAGGTGGAATACATGGATCTGTTGGTGAATTTCAATGGCGAAATTCTCTATTTTGATTAATGGTAGCCCAGTGGGTTTCTTCCATAGTTTGCGAGGTTTAAGATAAGGTGATCCGTTGTCACCTTTGTTGTTTGTTATTGTGATGGAAGCGTTAGGCAGGATGATTTCAGCCTTGGCACATAATGACTTTCTGGAGGGCTTCTCAATTGGAACCCCAGATAGGGGGATCATTAACATTTCTCACTTATTATTTGCAAATGATACTCTTGTGTTTTGCAAACCAGATCCAAGTCAGTTGCGTGCGTTGAAGGCGTTGTTGTTGTGCTTCGAAGCCGTTTCTGGGTTAAAAGTGAACTTTGACAAATCTGATTTGGTGCCAATTGGAGTGGTGCCAAATGTTCAACAGTTGGCCAATATATTGGGTTGTAAGATAGCCTCCCTCCCTTTGACCTATTTGGGACTTCCGCTGGGGATAGGAGCACAGTCACTCTCTTTATGGAAGTCAGCGATTGAGAAGATTGAAAAGAGATTAGCAAGTTGGAAAAGAATGTATATGTCGAAAGGTGGTAGGCTCACTTTGATAAAGAGTACACTGTCTAATTTACCAACATACTTTCTTTCATTATTTCCTATACCAGCTAGTGTGGCACATAGAATCGAAAAACTCTAACGTGATTTTTTGTGGGGAGGTTTGGGGGAGGAGTTCAAATTTCACCTAGTCAAGTGGGAGACAATATGCCGTCCCATATCCAATGGTGGTTTGAGCATTAGAAATGTGAGGACTTTCAATCGGGCATTACTTGGCAAGTGGTTGTGGAGATATAGTAACGAACGGAATACCTTGTGGATAGGGGTGATTGGGTGCAAATATGGCGATTTATGGGGGGGTTGGAGCACTGAAGAAGTTAGAGGTACGTATGGATTGGGCCTATGGAAACTTATTAGAAGAGGTTGGCTGGTTTTTCTTCGACACACTCGTCTTCAGGTGGGCGACAGTTCCAGGATTAAATTCTGGAAAGATATATAATGCTCTACAAGATCGTTTTCCCTCACTATTCCATATTGCTAGTGCCAAAGAAGCTTTAGAGGCAGATGTCATGGGGATGGTGAGTGGACAAGTTCATTGGGATATTAGCTTTAGTAGGGCAACACAATATTGGGAGATGGACAATTTTGTTGATTTTTACAGCCTATTGTATTCTGTGAAGCCAAGCAATCAACAAGATGGCTTGTTGTGGCTACCTGCCCGGAAAAATATTTTCTCGGTTCGCTCATTTTATAAGGTTCTCACCCAAGAGGCCAACATTCAGTTTCCGTGGAGACGGCTTTTGAAGCATAAGGCGCCCCCAAAGCTATTTTCTTTGTGTGGACAACAGAAATGGGCAAGATACTGACTACTGATAATTTGAGGAAGCGGGGGGCTATCATAGTAGATTAGTGTTGCATGTGCAGGGGAGAGGGAGAGTCGGTAGATCATCTCCTATTGCACTGTGAGGTTGCCAAGGCTATATGGTATGCGGTACTGAGTAGAGTTGAGTTGGCTTGGGTTATGCCGGAGAATATGGTGGCAGCGTTGGCCAGCTGGCCAAACATTGGAGGAATGAAGCAGATCAAAGCAGTTTGGAGGATGATTTCAATGTGTATAATGTGGTGCTTGTGGCAAGAATGTAATGCACGGACATTTGAAGACAATGAGAGAACGCTAGAGGAATTATTAACATTTTATAGCACTCTTTGTACTTGGGCTATTGCTATTGATTTTAACGGCATGGCCCTTCATGACTTTCTTGTCTCTGCCACGTCCTCTTAGTTAGGGCTCCTTATTGTATATACTGGGCTAGGCTTATTCTTTGAGCAATATAATTTTCTTACTTATCAAAAAAACAAAAAAAGTATTATTGAGTTTCTCATGTATATACGTTTTTAAGACTTATATTGTTGTTATTTTGGAATATACTTTTTATATATATAATTAATTTATTCATATATAGACTATCCTGAAACGGTACAGGTACCAAAATATTTCGTTCCAGTGCCTCGACCGAAATGGTCATCGGAACTATATTCAAAACTTTGCTTGAAAGAGAGCTCTATTCCAAAATACCAATGGGTAGCCATTACCCTTAAAACAACATAACATGTTTTTGAAACAAAAAACCGGAGACCATGATTTTGATACTCTTTAAAAGAACAAAAGAAAGATAGGTCACAGCAAAAAAATTATAGAGTTTTCAGCCTTTGCTTTTTACCAAGGTTCTCAATTGAATTGAAAAAACTCAACAAGCATAAGATACAAACCATAGCTGCAGATAGTTCAAGTCAAGGTGAAATGGTTTAGAGTTTCTACATCATAACCTATTACAGCAATTGGTACTGGAAGTAGAAAAGCTTCAGTGGACACATATAACCAAAACAATCTGAATTGCAGACACAATCAAGAGCCATATCAAATGTATTCACAGTGGCTTTTGGGTGGAGGGGAGGGAGTTTTGAGCTTCTGAGCAAACATGGCTTTTGGGAGTAAGAACAGGTACTAAGCTTTCTAACAGCGTTTTTAATCTGATAGACCAAAAGGCAGGAGAAATAAAAAATGAAAGCCCGTGGGCTGGGTAGTAGAGCAGTAGTGGAGGAGATGTAAGGGTATCAATACCCTAAAAAAAAGGGTCTTATCTACTTAGTCCTAACAAGTGCTATTTTCCCATTGAATACGTGATGTGTGCCAATATTTTTTAAGCATGATGCATTTGATAATTGAGATTTTTACATAGAGAGGAGAAAATGGAAATCTACTCTTACATATCATTATTTAGTATAGAGCACATATGCATACCCATTGGATCTTCTCTGGCTTGTACTCCAGCCTCCACTTCAAGGTTTGCTTCAGCATCTTGCCCGCCTTCTTTGTATTCCAGTTCCGAGCTCTAAGAAACCTCAATATTGATGCATTGGAACACAGGACTGGAAGCTTATCAGCAATTGGACCAATCAATTTTCTTGTTTCATTGATCTGGAGAAAAAACAGAACCAATGTTTCTGATTTCACCTAGTAAGAGATCCCCCATAGATTATCTCTTACTCACCACTTGAAAGATCATTCAAAGTAGCAACTGTGTTTCCTACTCACCTCCATGGTGAAAGAGACTCTATGACATGATTAATGTCCATGACGCAAAGTTAGAAATTAAATTTAAGCATAAGAAACACGCATAGTTTCTATCACACAAAATGAAGCATAATACCAATAAAACTAATAACAAACTTCAGTCTCTCCTAGCATTGATCTGATTAACAAAATTGGCAAGTGAGAAGAACCATGGACTTCTATTTTTCATCCTAAATTTTCTCAGTAAAAAGACATACTGGCCAGTTAATATTATTTAATATTATTCGTTAAGTTTGTAAGCAGTTCTAACAGACAATTTTACAGTTATCACCAAAACAAGTAAAAGATTTACAAAAAAATAAAAATAAAAAGGAAATGGTAAAGATAAAGCTTTTATCCCCACTTTTCTCATACCCAGCATATGGAAAATGCAAAAAGTACAGGCAAAAGCTAATTTATGATATCAAGTACTCACAGCTTACCAGTTAGATTCCAATTCATTGGTACTGTAGTCAAGTAAATACATAAACAATACATTGAAAACCATACTCAAAGAATACCTTGGCCTGTTGCTCTTCAGAAGATAATGTTTTCTCAGTTAAACTTCCTTGCAACTTCTTAGAAGACATCATTTCAGATTTTGGCGAGTCTACAGGAGGCTGAAATAATTCTACAGATATGCATATTGAGCATAATTAAAAGATTCATAGATGTCAAGTTACAGAATTGAGCATTGGCAATTACAGATATATTGGCATACAATATTTCTTGACCAAATAGATCTAACCCAAAACAATTATTATGTATAATGTAAATGACCACAACACATTAAAAAAATTCCTGCCCGTGTATTAAACCCAATTGACAGATAGATTAATAGGGCTGGTTTGTACAGGATATGGATTCGAAGAGAGAGAAAAAATGAACATGCTTGATGCTAGGCATCTAAGAACTGTACAAAACTTGCTAAATAATTGTGGAGATTATAAATCCAACGTTCCACACTTGTCTTAAGCGCATCACCAATAGAGATCTTCAGATAAACATAGGGTGTGCTATTGCTTTAACACATGGGCGAGCTTGCTTTATTATTAACCTTCCTAAATATCGAGAAAAAAATCTTATTCAAAATTGGTGAACTTCCTAATGAGCTTACTCTCCTTTTCTCTTTCCTTCTTTTCCCTCTTTTTTTTGTTGTGCCCGGGGAAAGAGGAGGGGGGATTGCCTGATATTTCAATAGAATCAAAGCCAGGAAGTAGAAACTCAGTGACAAAACAAAGCAAGATAAAAGGAATGTACAGAAGAATATGGCAACATAATACTCAAATGAAAGACATGTTACAGGTCCAACCGCCTTTCCGGAGAATCACAGAACATGTCAAACCTGTAGGCAGAGAAATCAGGTTACTTTATCTTTCTTTGCCCTTCATTTTAGCTATTTCAATTTGTCCTTTAGCTTTTATTTGATTGGAGAAATCTCTCTCTCTCTCTCTCTCTCTCTCTCTTCCCACTCCAAGTTTTGCTAAAATTATTCTCAGATCTCCGCTCCATTTTCGACCTAATCCATCTGGCTCTAGAGTCCTCACTAGGATCAATTACAGACTCAATATCCAAAGGCTCGACATGGGAAACACTCCATGTTCCAAATGGTTCTAAGATGTCTCTTCTCTTGGGCTGGTTTTATTTACCACCACAAGTATCCTCGACACCTTCTCAGTGTAAATGCTTCCTTCCCCCATCTAGCAAAACCAACTTTGTGAAAATGTCCCCATTTCAATCTTGGAGATCCAACTCCTCCATAGGCACCAAAAATAACTTCTTTTGTTTGCAATAGGCAGCATCCCTCCAGTCAAACTTTAGACTGTACTTTGAGACCTATGATACTACCTTTCAGTTTCAACTGTACTTGAGATCATTTTGTGCATTCAGTTTCATACTCCATAACCTCGACACAGTCCAGCAATATGAGATCCCAGCCTTTTATATGAAAATTGATCTGCATAGAGGCTTCCCCAATCAGGCTTTTCCAATCCTACTCATGCAGGGTATCTCATATAGGCTTCCAATCCCAGCCTTTTCGAGAAACTTATTGACTCATATAGGCTCCAGTAAAGTCATGCAGGATATATCTCTGAAGATATGGACTTAGAAATAATGAATAGAAGCAGTTAAGCTTTAAAACCCAAGACAAGCACATGATGTTCAATGATGCAAACAACATTCTGGGGACTTTCTTAAGAATTAACATGCTATAAAAAACTCTTCAATAGAGTGACTAAAGGACTAAAAAAATTTAACTTCTCTCCGCTTCATCTTTTTAGACCTTCAATTATTATTGACAATTGTATTATATAATGTTAAACACCGCAGAGATTCGGTTTGGTTCTCTTAACTTATTTTTGTCACTCCTCAATTCTAATTTAACATATCTGCAAAATTGAACAACTGTAGGTAACAGTTCTTTAAATTTTCCAGATGCACAAAGCACCCTCAGTCAATAACGAAGATATCTGCCTAATATATGCCTTCAACGTGGAAGGGGTGGCAACTTCAAATTACGAGCTGCTCTTTTATAACCAAAGATACTTTTAAATTTGTACAAAAGCACTTCCATACCCACATCTCATAACAGAGTAAAACAGTTCTCCCCAAACTCCTTCACCAGCGTTATTACCACGTCTATCACCGCAATAATATCAACCATGCTTCCCATTACATGACGCTTATAAATTGATATTCTTCTCTCTCTCTCTCTCTCTCTCTCTCTCTCTCTNTTAATATTCTTGTCGATTAAAAAATCTCTGAGTTATTTCAAAAGCAAAGACAAATGCTACATCAGACAGTTTTTAGTACCTCTTGCTGAACCAGGAGGCTTACCTCAATGGGAGATAAAAGTAAAGAAATCAAGCCGCAAGGGATATGCAGCTCAGGCCCATATGCGCGTGGGATTGACGACCGAGTACCGCGAGCGAGAGGAAGGGAAAAACAGACGCGTCACGTACAACTATTATCCATACCTCCTCGTGTCATTTGACCAGAAGGTAGGTAGGCCGTGTGGCTAAGCATAATGAATTTGGTTCTTCCCCTGCCCCTGGTTTGGAATGTCTTCATTGTCAGCATTTGTTTGGTTAGATTTCGAGTCTATAAAGCCGTGAAGAAGAGAGAGAGGTTACCAGCACGCTTTTCTCTCTCTCGTTTTTATCTCATCTTATAAAATATTATATTTCTATTACCTTCGTATCATTTTTTTTTATTTAAAAAATTAAAATTTAAAAGTTAATCGATAATATCCAAAGAATAAAATCATCCGTATACACACAACTATATATAACAAAAATACTTTAGTGATAAATCAAGTTGTTTTTACGTTTAATCATTGCATGAGGTACATATAATACATTGCGCAGCTTACTCTTTTTTCCTTTTTTTTTTTATTAAATGGATTTTATTTCATTCAATGAACTGAAATTACAACCGTAACTTATTAATACAGGAAAAATTCAAATTATAAGTCAAACTATACGTCAACTTTAAAACATTTCTACACATAAATTCTTTTGTAGGATTGCGTAGCTTACTTAAAATAAAGAAAATGGGAATTATTTTTTATTATTGTATAATACAAAGTAAAGTACAGGCTGGAGAAGGACTTTTTTGTGGAAGAAAATGAGTTTGAGTTTTTAATTTATTTTATTTATTGTAAGTTTGTAACTAAGATAGTATTTGTTTATTAGATGTTGGTTTCTTTTGTTAATTCTCTAGAAGAAAATATATGGTTTTAAAATAGAAAAAATGAAACAAAACTTCTAAACATATTATTAAGAAAAACTAAGAAAAAGTTATCAAACAAAACTTCTAAATGGATTTAATGAAAGTAATGTCTTTGGTATTTATAAAAAAAAGGAAAAAAAAAAAAAAGAGGAAGATTTCAATGTAAAAAATAATTTTGTTTTTATACTATTCACAAACCATCCCAACTCATCATTATAATTTTTTTAAAATTTCACACAAAATATAATAAATAATTCAATTTTTTCAAATCATAAAATAATAATAATATTAAAAAATAATATTATAATAATATTTTATTCTACTATTCACGAATCATCTTAACTCATCTCTAAATCTAAACCACCCAAATTTACTTGTTTTACAAATAACTCATAGATTTATTATTTGAAGTTTATTCTAACAAAAATTTAAATAAAAACCTACTTTTCTCTTAAAAACTACAAGATTGTGTGATAATATTTGATCATCTTTAAAACTGTCACGCTCAGCATAATCGAAAAATTATTCAACTTAAAATATGATAATAATTAGAGAACAATTTTTTTTTCTTTGTATTTTTAATAATTAAATATTATAGTTAACTCCAATCCGCTATTGGCCGGCCACAAAGGCGAGGGAGGGGATTGGGATTGGGATATGGATTGGGAACAACGTTATCTTATAGTTTCCAACCGCCAACTTGTGAGGAAAGCAAATATTATACTAATGACCGATGCCGAGGAAAGTCATGATGGTCCCACAACCCCCATCTCACTATTTCTTTATCTAAAGATTCTAAACCAATCCATGGCGATGGCGATTCCATGCAGTACGTTCCACCGTGCTACTCAATCTCATTCTCACTCTTTGAATCATTCCAACAGCCTTAAATGTTATGCGCTGAGATTAAGGATAAACAATCAAACAAACCAGCCAACCAACCGACCAACATCGTGTTAAGTTTGATTGAAATCCAATGGCGACTACGTAGATCAAAAAAGAATGTGTCTTTTTCAATCTCTCTTCTTTTCGTGCCGCCCCATTTTGTCTTTCTGTCAAAAGGGATCAAAGATCATGACATTAGCATATGGCTCCCCACACCGATTCTTCTTCTTCTTCTTCTTCTTCTTATAAACTATGAAGGCTTTTCATAATCTTCAATAGATAAAAGAGAGTAAAGGGTAAAGGAGAAAGATCAAAAGCAGAGGGACTCTCGTTGTCTTTATTTTTCTCTGCTCTCTTTAATCCGAGCTGTGTTCAGTCTTTCCTCTTTACATTTCCTCTCATTTTGCCTTGTGTTCGTTTTCTCCACCGGGGAGATTCTAAGATTTTAACGCCTCTCTTTCTCTGACTTTCTGGTTATCAGGTATTTAATTATAATCTTCGTCTGATTTTCCTGATTTTCGTTTGTTTTGATTGTTTTCCAATTATCTTCTTCTTATTCTTCAATTTTATTGTGTTTACTTTTGGGATATCGTTTTCATGGATCTAATGGGTTCCATGGATTTGTTTTTGGTACAGCTTATAGAAACGGATTGGAATTGGAAAGATCGTCGGAGATTGAGAGACAAATGGGATCAAAATTGGAAATTGCAATTCAGATGAGGAAAATCTTGATCCTAGCAATCAGAACATGTTATAGATCAGTTTGCAGTCATCCATTCCTTATGGGTATGCTCTGTTTTTTGTTATTTGTGTACAGATCTTTTCCTTTTGTATTCTCCCTTTTGGTCTCTGCATCCCCTGTTTTGTTCTGCACTGCTCTACTCCTGGGGACCCTTTTGAGTTTTGGGCAACCCAACCTAATAACTGAGATTGAAAGACATGATGATAAGGTAAGTCATGCCCATGATGTCTCATCGCTTAAGGCCCGGGTTTCGGGGGATACTACTGTTGTTGTCGATGACGAGAGAGATGACAACTTTATTGTAGAAAGATACACAGGAAAGGGAAGGGATATAGTAGAGGAGGCTATTGAGGGTGCTAGTTCGAAAGACGAGCTCAGGAAGATTGAGACAGATGATGGTCTGGTTGATTACGTGCCACTGATTGTTCACAGTTCACGGGAAATACAGTTACAGGAGTCTATTGAGGGTTCTAGTTCGGTGGAAGATAAAGTTGGGAAGATTGAGATAGACGATGGTCTGGTTGATTCCATGTCCCTGATTGATGATAGTTCCCGGGTAATTCAGTTGCAGAAGCGAGCAACTGGGGAAGTTGAGGGGTACTTTCATGGTTTGGAGTTGGAAAGAAAGAGGGGAATTTATGAGGAGAACTTGGGGATTGAAGGAGTGGCAAATGATGGGGAAGCAATTGAGAATCAATGTTTTGTGGTTCACAAAGGGGGAGATGAGATTCTTGAAGTGGAAGGTAATAGTATTAAGCACCTGGGAGAGTTAGTTGATGCTCGAAAGGGAGAACAATTGGATTTATCTGCTAATGATGATGAGTATGGTGATGATGGGTCTTCGGGTTTGGGATCTGATCTGGCGGAGAGTTCCTCGCCAGATGCTTCAATAGCTGACATCATTCCCATGCTTGATGAACTCCACCCACTTTTAGATATGGAAGCTCCGCAGCCGGCTCATATGTTTCATGACGAGTCAGATGTTGCTTCGGAGCACTCTCATGAAAGCAGCGATGTCAGTGTTGAGTCGGATGAAGAATTCGAAATTCATGGAGAAGTAGAAGAAGATGGTGGTGAAGAAAACGAAGATGACGAGGAGGAAGAAGCACAGGGAGGTAAAGAGGATGAAAGTAAATCGGCAATCAAGTGGACAGAGGATGACCAAAAGAACCTCATGGATCTGGGGACTTCCGAGCTTGAGAGGAATCAACGCCTGGAGAATCTCATTGCCAGGAGGAGAGCACGGAAAAACACGAGATTGATGACTGAGAAGAATTTAATAGACTTAGACGGCGCTGATGTTCCCTTTAATATACCATCCATTTCAACGGCAAGACACAATCCTTTTGATCTTCCTGACGATTCCTATGATCCACCTGGTTCGGCACCGTCTATTTTGTTGCCAAGGCGAAACCCTTTTGATCTTCCTTACGACCCAAATGAAGAAAAACTTGATCTGAAAGGAGACAGTTTTCAGCAAGAGTTCACGACATTTCAGCAGAAGGATGCATTATTCCGTAGGCATGAAAGTTTCAGTTCGGGACCATCCGGCCTTGGGGGTCCCAGGCAAGAAAGGCGTGCTTCCAATCTCAGACCCTTTTTTGTGCCCGAAAGATTTAGTTCAGAGGGGACAATCTATTCCTCGTTCGAGAGACAGTCTAGTGAAGTTAGTGAATCAAAATTGAGTTCTGTTCCTGACACTGAATCTGTGAGTTCTGCTGCTGACCAAGACGACAAGAACGTCAATGAACAATATTTTTCTCGAGAAACAGAACTCATCTCCAGCATAGGCCATGCTTTCGATCGTGTTGAACGTGGAAGCCAATTGTCTGAAGATATTGATTCTATGGAGATGGAACCAGTTGAGAGGAGGGATGTTGGCCATGATGAGGTTGAGATAACATTGGGGCAAGTGGGAAACAATGCTAAAATGGATTATGGCTTGTCTGAAACCAGAGGGGTGGCTATTCCTCTGGAACTTAGTAACATCGAAATTCACTTAACATCACAACCAGATGTTGGCCATGATGAGGTCAAGATCATGTTGGGGCTAGCGGGAAATCATGCTCAAATGGATTCTGGCTTGTCTGAAACAGTTGGGGTAGCTATTCCTCTGGAACTTAGTACTAGCGAAATTCATTTAAATACAAAATCAGTTGAAGAGGACTACAGCAGTACTTCAAGTTTTTCATCGTTGCCGGAAATAGATGGGAATGCTGAAAATGAGGGATCGACAAGTTTGGAGCCAAGAGGACATGATATTGAAGAATCTGGTAGTTCAATGCTACCCTCCCTCGAGGAGCCAGATTTCCACGTTGGGGAGGTGGATGACAATCAACACGAACCTGTTTATGATTCAAGTCCCCCAGCAGGTGAAAAGATCCTCCATTTTCCTTCTATTTCTTCTGAAATGTACAATTCGCAAGCAGAGATATCCAAAATGAGTTCACCGCCAGTATCAGTTGAAACATCTGTTCCTATTTCCGATAAGGGATCTGAGTTGTACAGTGAGAGCAAAGTAAGTCGTCTGGTTGTAGTTATGCTGCTACTTTAATATTGGCTTATATTCTTGCTGTACTTTTTGAAATGTTGTTCTTACTAACTAAAATTTGTAATTCTCTTCAATAAGGACTTGACATCTCTTTTTTTTTCTGTAGTATCAAGTGGCATACGCTATTTTGCAATTCCCTGTTTGGAATGATTAGATTCAGTACCCTTCTTGCTTACGCCATAGACAACCAGCCCAACAGAACTAAAATGGCCATCCTTTTTAATCTTGACCTTGGTGCCTTTTTTTCCTTTTTAATCGCCATACAATTGTAATATCTTAGTAATGTACAATCTTTGGTGTTAACTTGGATTTTTTTTCCTTTCTAAAATTTTCTTGTTTACTGATTTTTCCCCGATCTGTCTGCATATCTTGCTTTGTGGTATTTGCATGCTTGTTTAAACAATACATGTGGGAGACATGACACATTGATATTTTTGTCCTCTTTATTTCAGTTAGACAGCCATGTCGGTTTGTTTGATTGCTTTATGGCATACACATCACTTAGAGCATTAAGTAGGAAACTAATAGTGGTGCTTTGACATTTAACAGGAATCAAATAGCATCCAGACAGAATCTGCAGAGGTTGTGAGAATCACCGAAAATGGAGATGTGCCAGAAGTCACTGATCCTGAGTGCAAAATTCTGCCAAATTTGTCTTCCTCAGCTTTGGATTCTACCCAGATTGATTTCCCAGCCGAGCGTCCTGAATACAAATCACCTTCTGGTGGAATGAATTTGAAAGCAGATATCCTTGGCCGAAATGTAAACGAAGATCAAGCAAAGGTCTCACAAGATTTAAACCATTCAGCAGAAACTTACAGTTCTCCTGATGCCATGCAAACTATCAATGAAGAGGCTGATGAAATAAAAGAGATTGATGAAGAGTTGTTGTTGGAATTGGATACAGTTGGGGACTTTCGTGTCAAAGAAGTTGTTGGTGCTCCACATGACATTAACCTTGGGGATACTGACTTTGAGTTGTTTTCCAAAGATTCAAACCAATTAAAGACTGAGATGGACCTCCCGGTTCTTGAAGCAAGATCACTTGAAGATATCGACTTGGCTTTTAAGCAAGTTCGTGAAGGCGCAGATGTTGAGGAAGTCATCCTCCCTAGTATGGTTAATGATTGGCTAGTTGTGGAAGAATCAAAGGATCATGTAGAACCAAATTCAAACTTGAAAGTAGCTGATGCAGAATCTCTGGAAGATAATCATATTGCTCACAAGCAAGTCTCCGAGACTAATCTTCATGAGCTGCAAGAAGAAGCGTTGGATTTAAAAGAGAAATCAGCATCTGTAGAACCATATGAAATGGGTTCTGCCAAGGAGATTGAATCAACTGAAGTAGGATCTGGTGTTCAAGGAACTAGCACAATTGCTGTGATAAACCAGAACATGGATCCGATGACAGTTTGAGCATATCAGGTAGTATGGATACAAAAAATGAGGCAAAATCTCATAGTGCAAGATCCAGTGCCAGCTCTGGCTCAAGCCCAAGTGATTCTGATTGAAAATCAGGACTTGAGAGAGAGAGATAAAAACAGAGCGTATCATTCATGGTCTGATCAATGCTAGTTGCTTTTGTGTTTTTTATTTAT
>QEOT01001765.1:364421-379701 GCA_003123785.1 Pterocarya stenoptera
GGGGGGGGGGGGGGGGGGGGGAGGCCCTAGCGATTAATGAAGGCTGGTTTGAAACATCATAAGGGGTGATGAAATAACATTGATAGGGTTAGCCAAGAAAATCAGTGAGAGTGGGAGGTAAGTGGACGGGGTCTCACAAATCACAATACGTGTCCCGGGAAGAAAGGCAGAGCCCAGGAAATCTACATTTTTATGTGCCGAGGAATATGGATTCGTTATGCTACAGCTTACACAACCACATTCTGATGGTGAAAGGACCTTAGATAGGCTCTCTGCCCACTACACCTCTCCTCCCCCATCACTCTCTCTCCTCTCTGTGGATGATGGAATTTCAGCATCCCAATGCGATTCCCAAAAAAGTATATTACTGTGAAGGCTGCCCCTGAAGCTGCGCAGCTTCTTTGAAAGACCAAAAAGATTGTGTCCTTTCTCATTTTCAATTTCCCATTTCCCTTTTCCCTTTTCCTTCTCCTGTACTACTCCCCCTTTCGGAGCTTGAATCCGTTTATAAGTCTTCTTATTCCATCGTTGTGCATCGTAATATATTGGATCGCATTCTGTTCTGTGTCTCTCTCACAGGCCCACAAAGAACTTCTTACGGTCTGCCTGTTTTTTCTTCTTCAAAGGTATTTTTATTGAGACTGCATCAAACTAACGGAAAAAGAGCAGCCTTCGCCAACCAACTGAAGCCATTTGCAAAAAGAAGAACTGGGTTTTTATATTGAGACTGTTAGATGCCAATAGATATGGGTTTGGGTGGAAGTTTAGAGTGGGTGAGTGCTTACAGTAAGAAGCAATGCAGGAGTCTATTCTGGAGGATGAGAGCGGCAGTGAAGAAGGCCGTCAAGAATGCAGGAAGGCAGCAGCAGCTCAAGTTCCAGTATGATCCTTCCAGTTACGCTCTCAATTTTGATGATGGCTGTGGCAATTTGGGAAAGGGAGGAAATGAATTTAAAGGAGCAAAATTTCAGGATTTTCCAGATATTAAAAAAACTGCTTGGGTGTATGTTGTCTGGGTCAAAGTTGAGGGTGTAAAGGGGTAAAGAGCAGTTTCAACTTTCATGCTGTTTCAATTTGTTTCAATTTTAGACTGCATCGGCATTTGCATATTTATGTGCTTTGCCAGTTTATGTTTTTCACTTGGTAAATAAGGAACACAGTTTTCGTGATTCAAGGGAACATTGCTAGTCATGATTGTATCATTTGCCTGGAAATATGCGAATTTTGTGTTACTGAGTGGCAAACATGGCAAAAAAAGGTGCTTTTACAGTGCTCTAGCATAAATCTTAGTTCTCCATAATATGGCAGACAGCATAACAGCGAGATTAAATTGCATCAACTTCAGCTCAACCATTCTTCATCCAATTGGATTTTAGAGAAATTCTCAACCACCTTAGTAATGAATATAATGAGACAACATTCAAAATCGTCTGTACAACAGAATAAGGCCACTAAAAAGCTTTAGGAAAGGAATTAAATCCAATCTGAATGACAAGATAGAGACAACTAGATACCCTCTGTTTTCAGATGAAATTGCATACATCACGTTCCATTACACCAAACTTGATCTAAAGTCTAAACGCCTACACCTCCACACTCAGGACCCGAGGTCACACCGAGTTTTACTTTTCAGAGCGCAGGGCCTTCAAGCATGACCACCCCTTCTCAGATGGCAGGGTCTTCAAGTATGGCCGTAGACAAGTCGTTAACGTGAGGATAAGCAGCCTTCTCATCAAGCTGGTTTTGGGCCCATATCAGCAACTTTAACAAGCTAGGAAGCTTTGGGTCTGTAGTTACAACCAAATTATAAAGAAATCATTAACTTGGAGGTTTAACTGGAGCACGATTTCCAAAATACGTTAATTAAAAAAAGTTGGGTTGAGCTAAATTAGCAATGAATACGGAAAGCAACATGTAGCATTTGAGAGAAACATTGCTTACAAACCAAAAGATCCAACTCCCAACAAATATAGTTCAAAACGGCCTTGGTTGGTTACACAGATGAGACGATACAAGATGAGATGAGATAAAAGTGGGGTTGAGCTAAATTAGCAATGAATACGGAAAGCAACATGTAGCATTTGAGAAAAACATTGCTTACAAACCAAAAGATCCAACTCCCAACAAATATAGTTCAAAACGGCCTTGGTTGGTTACACAGATGAGACGATACAAGATGAGATGAGATAAAAGTTGAAAGTTGAATAAAATATTGTTAGAATATAATTTTTAATATTAGTTTTATTTTGAGATTTGAAAAAGTTGAATTGTTTATTATATTTTGTGTAGGAGTTTGAAAAAATTGTAATGATTATATAAAACCAGGCTTTCGCAGCTATACAAGTCACTTGCATTGCTTTGTTTTGTTATAAGCATTCTATGGTATCCGTATGACATACAATTATTGAAAATTGACAATAAGAGTAGAAGTTAGAAAGAAAAAGGGCCAACTTAAAATGTGCTGTCATTCCCAATTCACACAGGTCTTCATTTCTATGTACACAGAATGTATCTGTCCAAACAAAACTTGCCAATTTTACCCAAATTCTTCATTCAAGTAGAATAGGTTCAAGACTCACGACCGTCTGTAGGTCGATGGTGACATAGACCCAATTAAGTTGGGAGTCTAGGAGGATGAAGAAATTTGTTGAAAATTATATGATTTTTTGCAGTAATATAATATATTATATAAATATATATATATATATCAAAGTTCTGGCGGCAATACTTTACAACGAGATAACCACGTATCCTAACAAGATCCCTGGTATTTTTATTGCTATTAAAGATAAGATGGCAAACACACTAACCTTTTTCATGACTCTGGCTGTTAAGGATGGCTGCATTCACCTCACTAGCAGTCTTTAGCCGCTGTGATATGTCCAGAAGCTCTCCAACAGGACAGTTGGAAACATCTTCAAAAGCGAGAAGTGAAACAGTCCTCTCCAACTCTTCCAGAAAGCATTGCTGTAGACCACAAATTTTCTTAGGCCAAATATTAGAACTAAATTGTATCCAAATGAAACAAAGGTGAATGCTCATATAGTGGCCACTCATGAAGTTCTATGCAGACAAACCTATCTTCATATTTGCCACTATATTCAACACTTCAACTTTCACTAGTATCATGCAGGGATAGCAACAATGAAGTTCATCAAATAAGAACAATGAAACCAGAACAGACTTTGATATCAAATAAAAAAAATCTATTCATCATCCAATTTCTTATCATCCGTGATGATAGGTTCACAAGTAAAATATAATAAATAGTCTTCAATCATCTAATGCCATATCATAGGATGATGAGAGGATGCTGAGAATTGGGATAATGAGTATCATTACTCATCAAATAAACATGCATGACTTGAAACCGCAATGGTTATAAAGAATGAAGTCACACATTTTCTTCTCCCCTTGGTGCAAGCTCCTCCTGGGCAAACTCTAAAGCCTCTTCTACTTTCCCATTCCGAACTAACTCTATGAACCTTTGCTGTTGGAGATGGAAAAACAAGTGGGGGTTTGTGTCCAGTATCTGCACATTAAATTTCCACATAATAGCAATTAAACCTGAAATTAGAAACAATTGGCTCAATGAAATTATGAGAAAACTTCAGATGAACAGCGTACATGGTTAAATATCAAAGATACCAGTTACGCATGTTCTCGATTCGGACAAGAGAAGGGGCATAACATAATTATTTTCTCAAGGTTCCAGTTTAGATTCTCAGCAGCAAGTTAACAAACAAAATAGAAAACAGCATATAAATAAACAAGCAAACTTCTCAAAAATGAATTTAATATGTAAAATTACGTGCAAGTACTAATGCTTATCCCAGATCAGAAGAATATTCCTTATCTAGAAGGTTTTTCCTGTTTCTGTAATACCATGAGGGCAATATGATACAGATAAGTAACTTAAGCATTGAGTAATATAGTAGCTTGGGTTGTTTAGGTTGATTCTGTGTTTTTGAGGATTTTGTGGTACTCAAATATAGGCCTCCTTTGTGGTCTCACCTACTCAAAAGTGATTTAAAAAAAGAAGAAGCTACAATTCCTCAAATGGGAAAAGGTTTTGCAGAGCACAGAAGGACACACCTTCATCAGTAAAGATGAATTCCTTATGGCGGTCAAACCTTGGTGCTGTGAGCCAAACAACAGGTATATGATCTCATGGGATGCTCTTGTATCTGGATGTGTTGCATTCTTTAAAACAACCTAGTACCTGTCTATTTGAGAAGAATTCTAGAAGGAAGTTGGGGCTATTGAACAGGCATGAATGGCAACTTATTCTTATTTCTAGATGTATCCACAAACTTTTGAGGTGCTTTTCAACAACCAATCAGCAAGGAAATTTGTGCAGATATACAGGCATCCAATACATTCTCTAGCAAGCTAAATGGCAGTCAAGCTGATTGCAGAAGTACCTGTAACAGAATAAATCTGCCAGATTCTTTGGCCCTACAAATATAGGACCAGAAATAAGTGAATTCCTGTTTGATGCTTTCAAGCCTCAAACAATTAAATCCACTCGACAACAACATTAAGGAACTAAATGGTGTCGTGAAAAAAATAAAAAAACTGCTCAGTGCTAGGGATACAACTGCTTCCCTACATGGAAAACAAATATCGACCACTTGAGTTGTAGCTATATTTACTATCTACAATAATAACAATTTCGCCTGAAATTAATATATCCATAATGAAGTGAGGGAAGCATGGATAAGAAGCAACATAACTACCTAATTTGATACAGTTGCATGATTCATTCTTTTTTTAAGCCGTATTGATTGAATATAGGTTGTGATCAAGCCAACTGTGACAAAACAATCGAGAATAGTCCTAAATTAACAAATAACTTAAATATGCAACTTCAAAATCCTATATTATAGAGGTGATTTATAAGATGTGATTTCACAACTGTCGGCAGAACAGGTGTAATATGCCAAAGGATCAGCAACAAGCTATAGACTAGGATATCCAACCTCAGGATTTAAGTCATTGACTTTCTCAATTGCATCCTCCACATTACCACACTGAACTGCCTTCTTAACTGCCATGCGATCTGTAATTGTTGCAAGATCTATATTTGCTATTTATGTATAAGAAGTAACAAGATAGCACTAGACACTGAGAGAGAGAGAGAGAGAGAGAGAGAGAGAGAGAGAGAGCGAACAGGCAATCATTATAAACCAAGGATACGTGCAGTTCCAGATTCGATACGGAATTTTTCAGCAGCATCAACAAAACCTTCCGTGACAAGGAAATTCATCACCAATTTATTCACGTCTTCTTTCCTAATCTTTACATCGTTGAGTTTTTTCTCCCACTCTTCTTTCGTAATCACTTTCTTTGATGTGGCCTGAGCGCAGGTAAATAAAGGAAAAATCACAACGTCAATCACCAAAGTACTTATGCCACGTTAATACACCCCATGCAACTCACACTTGCTTCATTTCCCATTTTGTCTATAATTCTCCACTAATATACAGGACATGCTAGCCACGAAATACGTAAGATTGAAAATTAAAAAAAAAAAAAACAAAAAAAAAAAAAGATACCAAACTCCCACTATACACGCTGGCTCTATCGGCTCTGTTTAAATACAGAAACGGTTTCATTTAATCTCATTATTACAACTTTTTCAAATGTCAACATAAAATATAATAAACAATTCAAAATTTTCAAATCTCAAAACAATAATAATATTAAAAAATAATATTCTAATAATATTTTATTTAACTTTCAACTTTCATTTAAAACCATCTCATCTCATGTCACTATCCAAACGGGGCACAAATAAAACCCACTTCTTCCTAAGTTCTCTGTTTGGTTGACAAGGAAATAAAGGTAAAAAAGAATATGAAATTATGTCATCTTTGAACCGACCATTTTCCAATATCTAGAACCTAAACAACAAAACTAGCACTCCACTGAACCTACTTTCATCCCTTGAGTTTAGAATTTTACTACTCATATTCGAAACAATACAACAAACGCTTCTGCCAAATTGCCAACTTCCTTTCTTCCTCTAAATTTCTCGCAACCAAACAGAGACTAAAATGCCACGCACACAAACAATTCCATTTACTTTAAAGAATCAAGATAACCACCCCCAATTAATAAAAGGAGGTGGATTTTTAAAAGAATAATTACCATTGCTCCGATCCTGCAAGCTGACGAATCACAGTCCAGAATAGTGACATCAATGCACCGTGTTCAGAGCCATCCCCACAACGGTTTCCCCTACAGAAAACAAAATAGAGACTGTTGCATTCGGGTAGCACTGCTAGAAAAAATCCCTAGACTGGCCAAAATGCTCGCAAAAAGAGAGAGATTTTCCTAATCTCAAACCCGGTTCTCTCCAAACGAGATAATGTATGGAACTGACGCGGAGTAGAAAACTTTCACCTGGGATTCGAGTTTTCTTTGTTTCCAAGAAAATTGAGAAGCAAAGGTACCTTCTAAGGAGGATTTTTTTTTTTTTCGCCCCGGCGTCTGAAACTGTAAAGAAGGGAGTTGCTTGCCGGCAACAACTTCCGTCTGTGAGATTGCGTCAAGTGTTTCCGGGCTTTTTTTTTTTCTCCTTCTTTTGGATGCAGCCTTGTTGCGCCCGGTTCGATCTTCGATAGTTCGCCCCGGCTTGTCTTGTACAGTTTTCGAAGAAATGATATTTGAGAGTTATATAATCTAAAAGCAAATAAGCAAATTTGTGATTTAATTTGAGTATTTTTTATTTTTTTAAAGAGTACGTCTTGCATAACTAATAACTATATTTAGTACTACTGTAGCCAATATAAGTAAATATTGGCTCCTTATGAGAAAAAACTCTCTCATCCAGAGTCTCTCTCTCGAAAAAAAAAAACTCTCTTTACTGTTCATAGCTGGGAGGGGAAGCTTTGGCTTCCTCTTCTCCTTTTCTCTCCTCCCTCTTTACCATTGTCTCCGACAGTTTCTTTTATATTTTTTTGTTATTTTTCAGATTTTGGCCTAATAAAGTGAATAGTCGATTCGAGCTCTTCCGGTGAAAATTTTCCTATATGCATACTATCGAGAGAACCCTCACCCGCTGATCTTGCAGTCGTTCGCTTTGGGCGTCATTTGGTGTGGTGCGTCGCTCCCATGTGCGGATTACAGAGAACTCGTGGCATACGCCAGCCACCGCGTATCACATAGCGTCGGAGTTATGTGCGACAACTCAAGGCCCAGTACACCGGCACTGTCTCGATCGGCCGTTTGGCTTCTTCCCAGAGTGGCGCGTGACTTTCACCCACTACCACCGATCCTGTTTTGTCCTTTTTTTCGATTCTATTGCTTTGTTTGGTGGTTGTTTGTAGTGTTTGTTTTGTTGAGTTTTTGTTATAGGAATCGGTAATTCCGACTCTATGTTGGTTTGTTTATTTGTTTCCGTTTGGATGTTTATTTTAAGCATTAATAAATAGAAATAGGCTATTGGACCTTTTGGTATCCATAGCAGTTGAGTTCCGTTCTTCCTTTAGGAGGAGACGGTGTGATAGGACTTCTCCTCATAGGGAGGACGAAAGGTGATAGCTATTCTCTTCTTTTGAAGAGAAGTCGTTTAGTTCTGTTTTTACAGAGCGCTATTCTCTCAGACAAACCTGGTTTGTTTAGAAATAGTTTATAGAAGTTAAGACAAAGTCCGTCATAAAGAAATTTATGTACGAGGGTGCTCCAGAGCAGATATGTAGGTTGACTTGTAGTCTAGATTTTTTTCCTGTATTGATAATTCACAAATGTAACTTCGAGATTCATTGAATAAAATGAAGTCTGTTTCCATAAAAAAAAAAAAAAAATATATTTAGCATTACTCTTTGCTATAAACATACATCATTTCTTACAATACATTATACACATTTATTCTCAAAGTAGTGTTTAAACATACCACCCACATCATTCAAATTGTAAGATTTGATCGTCATATTTAAATTTTAAGTTTTATCTTTCAAATCAAATTATATTATATAAGCACTTTATTAAATATATATTATGTAAGCACTAGGTATGCACACTCGTTATCTGCACGGATATAGAAGATGAACAACATTATCAAAACATGATAGGGATGCAAAATTAGGACATGCTTTCACACAAGCTAAATATTTGTTGTCGAAGTTAAGCTTCTCATTGATCATGTTAATCACAATCACAATGAGGGGATTTATGTTAAGATATAAAATAAATAATAAATTCTACAACTTCCTATCAACTTAACCTTCTAAAAAAATTGATGATTTTTATATAGTATCAGAGTATAGGACTTGAGTTTGAACCCTGATGTAGACGTTACTCTTATATAATTAAATATTTCACTAGTTGAGCTCATTCATTGGAAGAAAATTTGACTCACAAGAGAGTGTTAAGATATAAAATAAATAATAAAAAATATATATTTCTATCAGTTTAAACTTTTAAGATAAATGATGATTTCACAATTTATTAATGAAATTCCATATTTAGTAGTGAAACTCCATATGAATTTAGTACTCGACCTAATACAAATTTTATTGGGCTGTTTAGTCCCCACTCTTTTGCCTCTACATACAAAGCTCTTTTTTGCTCACATTCGGATGATCTGTAACAAAACCCACTCTCCAATCTCCACCCCCCCCCGGGACGTAATACAATATTATTGGAAAACTTTTATTGTTTAACCTTTAATTGAACCCTCAAATTAAATGGATCAGGGTGCAAATTGCACAGCCCATCAACTCGCCGAAGTGAAAACATATATTAATGCAGCCCATGAATTAATTGGCCATGGCCTCTCATGAGGTCAAGAGCAAAGCAGACCGAACCCTATTGGGCAAGCGAAGACGCATGCCCGAAAGGGTTCCCCTTGACCTCGCGAAAAGCTTAAAGGCCTCTGATTTGCAGGCTCTTAGGGTTTTCTTATTCCTAATATATTCTCGGATGAGTTCGGGATCTTTTCTTTTAGTTCGGCTAATTTGTATTGCTTTCTTCACATCATTCTTATATGGTTATAAGTACTGGTTTATTGTCATCAGATTACAATTTCTTTTCCGTCCAACTTGATTCTCGTGAATGAAACGGAAGTTTTCAAAAATTACACATGATTAACCATATATCAAAAGTTATATTAATGTGCACCAATCTTGATGTTCGATAGTTGAGATTTTATTAAGGTTACGCTTGGTTGTTAAAGTGATCTCAAACCGTATATCTCAAACTAATTATTGATGAGACTTTTACTTTTTTACTTTTTGTAAAAAAGTTAAACTCATCTCAACCTACTTCATACATATAAATACATCTCAACGGGACAAAAAAACACTACTATTTATAGATCAACTCAATCATCTGAGATCATTTTAGTATTCAAACTCAGTCTAATAATTCATTACTTATTTTTCCTCTGATCTGATCTTAACGCGGATTAAAACTGTACGAAAGTAAAAGTTATTATATTTTATAAATAAATACTGCATTAAACTCGGTGAAAACTCGTGTGTATCTAGCTAGCTAGCTAAGGGACCCTTGGGTACCCCCAAAGATCGTAAGTCATTGTTGAGCATATGATTCTGTGTCGTCGAAGTCTTCGTAGGACCGAATATTTTTATGGTCGTTATTGGTGTTATTGGTGTGCAAGATGCTATAAATCACAGTCAGGTATGTCAGAAATTCCATGTTTGAATGTGGGTTTAATTCCTAGGTTAGCCTTTAGCCCTGCAATGGATAAGAATGCGATTCTAGGTAAGGTAGCTTAGCTGAAAAGTGCATGCAACACATGATCATGTACTGCTAACTAGCTAAATCTGATGCTTTTCTGAAAAAAAGCGCTAGCTCAAAGTGAAGCCTCAGACCTAATAATTAATTAGCCGGTGAAGTTAGGTACAATTGCAATCAGCACTAATGCGTATTTGTTTACTGATAATCTAGTTTATTAGCTTATAATTAACAACACGATTAATTGTATTGAGAGATCAATGATGGACATGATCTATATATGTGCCTAGCATGTAGCTTGTTTGCTCAATGGTTTGCATGGGATCAACAAACCCAAGTAAAAAATGGCCGTTCCCTTTTGGCTTCACCCGCCTTTACTCTGATCTTCCTTAATTCCCAAATCTGACTCTAGTTAATTGGAGGAAGTTGAATATTGATCCTGGTTCCTCGCTCGAAGGTAATCATGATCAGTGCATGCACTATATATATATATATATATATTTCGGAAGGATATTATATATGTATTACGTACGAACAAACGGCAAAGATATATGTATCTGGGACGAAGACTACCAGCTTCCAGTGGTCTTGATGCGTGAACAAATTTCCAAAGAAAAAAGAAAAACAAAATAAGATCAGAAGTACTCATTGCATGCTCTTAGATGACAGTAAGAGTACTGCATGTATAAGGTATCCGTTTCGCACAATTAGATTCGGTTGATCGGATATATATAATGCTGCAATCCGAATGTTTGATTAATTATGATGCCGGCCACTTATCCATGGAAGATGGTTCAATATATAAATATATATATATATATTATATATAGGGACTAACTAGCTAGCTTTTATTATAGATCTAGAAGTCTGCATGCAGGATGGAACACATGCATACATAGCTAGCTTTTTGGAAGTGCAGCAGGGATCTGCAAATTATAAAGTACAGAAATTGATAATATAATCAAGCCTGCGATCGAAATGGTAATATTTTAGATGGCTGGCTGAAACTCTACCCCGGCCGGCCTTATATATTGTTCCGGCCGTGGTCTGATCCGTAGGTACGCAGGTAGCATTTTGCATGAAGTTTAATGATAGCAGGCTAATTACCATCATGATCTCCTTCTTTTGATCTGCATCCTCCCATCAGTTGGGCACGCGTCACGCACAAAAAAAAAAAAAAAAAAACTGTTTATTTATTGTCAATTATTTTAAAATTGTCAAAATAAATATCATTTCCTGTTGAAATCATGATTATATTCTGGTCGCAAGTATATATTTCGTTATAAATGCTCTTTTTTCTTACAGTGACAACTTTGATCCCTTGGGCTTTGGTTTGTTGGCTACGTGCCTAATTATTTGATCTACATATATATTTTTCTTCTCGTGAAATGAGATTATCTTATTTATCCAAAAAAGAAAAAGAAAAGATATAATCTTAGAGTTCCATGTTATATATATCTAACATCATCAACAACATTCATGCATGCATGGTTTCAGTGTATTGAAGTCGACTTAATTTCATGAATGACGCGCGTTCAGATAATACTGATCATGACAGCAATATTTCCAATCATAATCTATCACTACTGATCTCCACATGAGTAGTCGTCTAGTCTAGCTAGCTAGCTAGCTAGGTCACGATATTGAAGTTGATAACACTCATACCTACCAAACAAAAGGCAAAATCTATGTCAACTTGAAGTGATCCATTGGTTAGATCATCATGCATATTCCAAGAAACATACAAATGGCACTTTAAGTGAGGCTTATCAAAATCTAATATATATTCAGTCAATCTAGATCAGCTTTATACAAAGTGAGTCCCATATAAAAATGTCTTTCTATGCTTCATTATAGTCAGACAACCACTCATATAGAAGCATGCATGACCAATGGCTCCCATACAACAAAGGCTCGATCAAGTAGTACTTGAAAGTGCTTCCCTGCCAAATTAGGGGTACTAGGAGTTCGGATGAATGGCTTTGGTCGATCTCGATCGTAGAATTGTTTCAATATTCTTTGGTCGTACCATATGCGGTTGGTACTCGGGATTGAAATATTTCACGATCGAGCAGTTTTCATACATCAAAGATTAATTGTATCCGCAAAGAGTGATTAATTGCTATTAAATATCGATTAAAGTTTTCAAACTAATTATAATTAGAAAACAAAATAGATGATCAGTATATAGCTGTACAAAAGGATGATGATCAATCTAATCAAGCATCCATTTAAGGACGGAAAACCTAAGTTGATCATAGGAAGTCATGGTACTGTAAATTAAGAATGAGATTCCCCATAAATTGTTCTGGATGGTCCCTTTATTATCTGGTGGATTGTAGCAGATTTGACACCAACGTCTTCACTTTAATTCAAAGGGTGATGTTACGTTAAATATTAGTAGTGCGCTTTATCTCAACTTTGATCAGACTAGTATTGATCATTTGGTCGTTCAGTACCAGGCGATCGATCCAAGTCTGGATCAAAGCCGGAAATTAAATGAAGACATGTCACATGAGAGAAGTTGGAGCCTTTAGGTGTCCGGCAATTAGGTCGCTTAATTGGTGAAAATAAGGCCGTACTATATATATATATATCGATCTCGATCAAACGTGTACGTACGTCTGAGTGTACGTCTCCACTGACTTTGAACTTTTCTTTCTACATTAATTGAGTATATATATATATATATATATAGTAACCCGAGCTTAGTGGTGATGATCAATTCACACTCACACACACAAACACACCAAAAAGGTTGAATACATCGAATATTTACTGCACGTAGGTGGATATCCATATAAGCCAATACTAAAATGGTCTGCAAAAATGGCAAATACTAAAATCAAGATAGATGCATGGGGCAATTAGTTCCTTTGTTGGTGGCCATTTTCTGGTGCAAAAGAATAGGACGTACGATGCATGCGTCGGCCTAGTGTTATTAATAATGTGATTAAAGATTAGGTACGTACGTAGTACCCGTGCTAAGTTTAATTTCATATGTTTAATTAAGAAATTAAGGTTAAAAAGGATAATACCGATCGAGATGAGTACTAAGAAATATTGCAAACATAATGAAATAATATATCGATCCCAGTCTATATATATATATACATATTTTAGTTATGTTATTATTAGGACCTGCGTACGTACTAAGAGTTAGCTGGACAGTAACGTGCATACAATTTACCTAGAGATTAAAGATCGATTATGTTTATATCATGGGTAAGCATTATTATTATTATTATTATTATTTTATTTGACATTACCGGGTGTCCGGGAATAGTGTCCTAACTAATCACAGGAGTGCAAAGACTCTCAGCAATTGGGAATTTTCCTCAAGTGCACATGATCCTGCAGTAATTCAAGGAAAAAAAATCCTTCAGTCCGAAAACCCTTAGGAATTATTTGCATCCAAGAGGTTTTGAACCTAAAACCCGGATGGAGCATACCACTAAGACTAGCATTTTTACCACTTGAACCAACTCCTAGGGATTTGGGCTTGCATTATGATCTACTGCGCCCTTTACCACCTGATAAATTCTTTTAATTTCGTCTATGATCTATATCTGATTTTTGATCAAAAGCGGACCTTATATTTTTAAAATCACTTGCGAAAAGTAGATTATAAAAGAAGAAAATATTCTATTGAACAATATATATTGAATGGTTTAATATATAGAGAATAAAATTAATTTGATTAGCTCATTGGATAGAAATCTTTGAATTTTTGAAACCTGATCTCCTTTATTCTCTTTTAATTCTTTTCCCCCTCTAGGTTTTCTCGTGATTTGGTCCCTTAATCTAATCCCTTTATATCATGTGAAAGAGAGAAGAATATTTGACTCGGACTTTGCAAATAAACAAAAAAGTGTAGCGACAACTTACAAGCATAATGAAAGAATTTCTGTCCTCTGAATTCTTCTTCTTCTTCTTATTTTTTGTAACTATCCATTATGTCCTTCGATTTATTTTGATAAGTTCCAGTACATTAAAAAAAAGCTCCGGTATAACATATGCGCAGCCAAGGTGGCGTCACATGATTAGGAATATTTCTTCATTAATCAGGCCGTTAGAAACTTCATTAAAACTCGAGCAACCTAATTAATTATATAGGGGACCCCATTAACAAGCTCGTGAAATATAGGTTTAACACTACAAGAAAAATGATATATTGCGACCAGTTATTTATAGAGAAATGACTATTTTCAGTTAAAATGAGTCTGTTTTCATCATAAATAGTTATTTTTGTCGCAAATATCCATTTTTCTTGTAGTGTTTATTAATATTGCAAAGATGTTGTATACCCTCTCGTGAGAACCAACAACAAACTGATTATAAGGTTATCAAGACAATGCAAGTTCACCAGCAGTTATGATCATCTAGCGTTTAAATATTTTATAAGAAGAGTTTAAATATTTTATAAGAAGATCACAAGATCGATCCAGAATCTCGAAGGCCCAAAAATTACGCTAGGAATTAACTTTTTCCCTAATTTTGAGAGGGAAGATATAATATAGACAAAGAGAGAAGATGGCCGTACGCACAAACTTCTTCTCATGGAGTTGGAGCGTGGTGGCCAGGTAGCAGCCTAGCTAGCAGGCCGTGCGTTTAGGGCGAAGATAAAAAATTAAGTGCTTTAATTTTCACATGACACTTCATATATGTACATATACATGTGTGTGTATATATCTACTCTATTATAATAAGTGGCTATCTAACTGCTACAATAATTTTTTCTTATTTTTCCGTTAAGTTTTCTTATTTTTCCATTTATATTGTAATTAAGTCCATTACTTACCCTTCCAATGCACCCATTACTGAGACCAACCATGCAACGAAGACTTCCATACTCAACGAGAGTAAAGGAGCGGTGCGAAGAACTGGGAGGTGGAGAAGATTACGTCGGCGAGGTGGCGGTTGAATACTGAGAGAAAGAGTGATGAGAGAGAGACCAACTAATGAAAATGAGAGAGATTACGGGAGGGAAGAAAGCATGGTGTGAGGGAGAGAGGGAACTCACCGTGAGACCGTGAGAGTTGTGCGACGGAGATGAGTGACGGTGGCAAATGGCTGAACAACCAGAGAGAAAGAGAGTGATGAGAGAGAGAGAGAGAGAGAGAGAGAGAGAGAGAGAGAGAGAGAGAGAGAGAGAAGGTTGTGATGGAACTGGTAAGCGATGGTTTGCTCTGTTTCGGGAGTGGGAATATAAGGGATAATGTTGCCCACTACTAAGGCTCCTTCACACAGCTGCCACAACGCTGCCCACCAGTTTGAAACCCACCCACAGCCTCCCTTTAACACCCAAAAACCACCTCTGTTTTGCTTCTAAAAAACAGAGCAACTTCTTGCTCAAGTCCCCCACCGTGCTCCCCTTCGTCGGCCTCTCACTAGGTGTTGCACCTTGCGTCGCCTCCACTTGCACGAAAGTTGTCGCTGAGTATTGTGTGTCACTCCAGCGGCTTTCCTCTCAATAAGCCATGGCCGAACTCCCCCATTACTTTATGAACAGATTGTAATTACTTTGTATATTTATTTAATTACTTTATGCTTGGATGTTAAAATTTTAGTTATGCGT
>QEOT01001765.1:383861-394154 GCA_003123785.1 Pterocarya stenoptera
GCAATGATACATGGAGCAACAATAATTGTACAGAAGGCGTTGATGAAGTACTCAAACAGTACAAGGAGATTGATATCTATAGCCTCTACACTTCAGTCTGCATTGGCAATTCAGCTGGTTCAGATGACAAATCATTGCCACTTATGATGATGAAGCGCACATCTAAGACTAAGATGGTGAGCAGTACTTTTTATGATTTTTAAGGGTATATTAATACCGTTTCAGCTCTGTACAGAGAGGACATTCGAATTCTGTCATGACCAGACTCTCAATAATATTAGAAGGGATCTAGGCGCATCTAGCTATTTACTCTAGGAAATCGATATATTTTTACGGGAGGGATTTTTTATGTGCCAGATACCAAGAATCATGGGTGGTTATGACCCATGCCTTGATGAATATGCAAAAGCATTCTACAACAGACCAGATGTTCAGAAGGCTCTACATGTTAGCGGTGGCCACCAGCTCAAGAACTGGAGCATCTGCAAGTAATAACTTCTCTCCCCTCTATTTTTCGTTGATAGCTATCAGTACTCTTAACATTCTACCACTGAACCTAAACTTTTGGATGTAGTATGAAGATATTTGAGGAGTGGTCAGATTCAAAGCCATCTGTTCTCCCTATATACAAAAAGCTTATTACTGCAGGACTTAGAATATGGGTGTATAGGTAAATGTTCCCTAGCTACCTAATTATATATAAAATTTCTTCATTATATTGTGACGCACACACACACATTAAATAAATCTTTAATTATGGTGTTTCTTTGTGGGTGTCTCAGTGGAGACACGGATGGAAGAGTTCCTGTACTGTCTACCAGATACAGCCTAAGTTCACTCGGACTGCCCATCACTAAGGCATGGAGGCCCTGGTACCACCAAAAAGAGGTAATGATTACGACGATCCAGATCATGAAGGCAAAAGTCGATATTGCAGAATCCAAATGATCTTTGGTTTAGTTAATCCTGATATTGACAATATACAATCAAATCCTTTCTTTAATTGATTGATAGTAATCTTGATATACGGATAATCATGTTTGTCTTATATATATGCACTTACATATATAAACTACTGCTTAAAAAGTTTTCTCCACTAGATAATATATTGCGTGTCTTTCGTCTCAAATATGATGGAAATAGCTAGCCTTGCATGCAATTAATATATTTCTATTAATTATGTGCTCTAACTTTCACTAAGCGAGAAGTGGCCTTTGGTTCAGGTGAGTGGTTGGTTTCAAGAATATGAGGGGCTTATGTTTGCTACATTTAGAGGGGCTGGCCATGCAGTGCCTTGCTTCAAACCAAGCAACTCACTGGCGTTCTTCTCAGCTTTTCTCCTTGGGGAAGCTCCACCTTCTGCTCGTTAAAGATTGCATGCGTATTCTGTTTGTAGCACAACTCAAGATTTTGCTCTTAGTATATTATATGTGTAATAGAAAGAGGACAAAATATGCCCGATGTTGCCCAGTAGCGTGCTTACATAGATATATATATATTTATATATATATGATCTTTTAATTCCTTTGTGCTTGGTGCGTGATAAATTAGCCCTATATATGTCCAAGAACGCTCTAATATTAATGTGCATATGGATCCTACATTACTTGTGAATAAAAAGTTGTTGCTCTTTATAAGGACGTTTTAATATTGGGTTTCTATTTATATCATTGACTAGTCTTTTTAAAATATAGGTTATGTGGTTTGGATTTTTATTGAAGAGTTACAAATGGTATCAGACACAACTAAAAATGCAGAACTTGAACCATACCACCTACAATGACATATGCTGATGGCTGTACATGATCCATATTTGTACTTCGAAAATGATCAGAATTCTAAATATAATATATATACATCTAGCCAAGCTTGAGAATATCAATATATAGCTCTATCACGAAATTCTAGGAGTTCTTTTATTCACAAATTTCTATATAAAAATTACAAAAAAACTCACATGCAACATACTTCTACTGATGAGGAAACTTCGTCGAAATAGGAAGCGGCCAAATCAAATGAAAAACTTCCCGATGGTGCGTGCAATACATCGGCACTAATTAAAATTCAATTTGACAATTTCTATTGAAGGATTCACTTCATCTATCCAGCCATGGTTTCCAACAGAAATTTTTTACATGACACAACTCGAATTTTTTTTTTGGATAGAAAGATAATTTCATTAATCAACCGGAAAAACGATTACAAACAATTATCAAATCACAAGGCTTGAGAAATACAGTCTGGAATACAATCCCACCATAAACTAATACTATCAACCATACTAGCATTCCTAGCCAACTTATGTGCAACCATATTACCTTCTCTGTATACATGTGAGAAGCTACAAGAAATAAAACCAGCTGCTAACTTCTTGATCTCATGATAAAGTATACCCAGCAGAGAGTTACTCATACTTCCATCCTTCAAAGCATCAACAATAATCAAACTATCACTCTCCACCACAAGCTTTGTAATACCCATTGAAACACATAATTGCATACCTCGAAAGATGGCTAGGAGTTCAATAGATTCTATTTCATCCACTTCACATTCAGATTTACTAACTGCCATAAGCACATGTCCTGATGCATCCCTTAAAACAGCTCCAATTCCAGATTTTTCCAATTCAGCAAAAACTGTCCCATCAACATTTAATTTCAACCAATCATTCGGGAGAAGTTGCCATTTGTAATGGTGCATCAATTGAGTTCTTGTTTTCGTTTTTACCTTTTCAAAACTGTGCAAAGTAGATAAAGCATTATCAGCCACCAGTTTTGGAAAAAGCTTTACTTTCTCATGCACATACTTATTTCGTCGATACCAGAAGCTCCACATCAAAGTGAAAAAAATAGCCAACTGATCATATAACTTTCTGTTACAAAACTGCATTGCCACATCCATAACTGACATATTAGTAGCCTGAGATACATCAGGTAAATATAATGCCCACAAAGCATGAATAGCAGTACAATTTATCACAGCATGTGCAAGAGTTTCAAAATCATTAAGACAAAGACTACATGTGCCATCTAATAATACATGCTTCTTTACAAGCTGCTGGCCAGTAGGTAAACCCTCTTTACAGGCACGCCAAGCAAAAATTTTAACTTTATTAGGAGCTTTCATCTTCCATAAATGTTTCCAAAGGATATGTTGAGTTTGTACATTTGAAGCCTCTGCCACTTGGGAACCAATCTGAGTAAAAATGAACCTATAACAGCTGCGAACGCTAAAATGTCCATCTCTCTCATGAGGCCAAACAATTCTATCAACCATATCCGTTGGGCACAAAATCACCTTAAGGATGTCCGTCACAATATTTGGATTGAAGAGAGTTCTTAACTTGTTAACATCCCACACCTTCTCTTGTTCCACAAAAAGGGAATCAACCATATTAAACCTCGAATCTCCCCTTATAATAGTCCCTTCAGCCAGTAGAGACTTGTGACCTGATATCCATTGATCATGTCAAGTATTGACTGTCCTACCATCTCCAATATGCCATTTACAGCCAGCCAATAACCATTTCCGAGCCTCCCAAATACCTCTCCAAGTATATGACGGATTTCTGCCCAAACTAGCTTGCAGAAAACTAGTATTAGGAAAGTATTTCACCTTGAACAGCTTGTGCAATAAAGAATTTACATCTTGAGACAGCCTCCAACCTTGTTTAGCTAATAAAGCTAAGTTGAAACTTCTAAGATCCTTGAAGCCCATCCCACCAAGAGTCTTTTTTTGACACATCTTCCCCCAACTAATCCAATGTATCTTCCTTTCATTTCCTTTTTGCCCCCACCAAAATCTAGACATCATACCCTCCAACTCCTTACAAAAGCTATAAGGAAATAGGAAACAACTTATGGTATATGTGGGAATCGAAAGAGCAACAGCTTTTATCAAAACTTCCTTACCTCCTTGGGACAGTAGCTTTTCCTTCTAAGATTGGAGTTTGGACCACACCCTTTGTTTGATAGACAAGAAGGCCCTAGTCTTAGATCTGCCAATTATTGGTGGTAGCCCCAAATATTTTTCATATTGCTGGATCTCACCATTCAGCCACAAAATTTTGATCTCAGCCATTGTTTCAACACTCACATTACCACTAAACACCATAGCTGTCTTTTCCTTGTTAATTTTCTGCCCCGATACTGCTTCATACTTGGCCAACAACTCTTGGACTCTCTTATTTTCCTCCACTTCAACTTAACAAAAAATGATGCTATCATCCGCAAAAAGCAAATGAGTAACATTGGGAGCCCCTCTGTAGATTTTCAAACCAGAAATGTCCTTCCTCAGATCAGCCATGCTCAAAAGAGAGATCAAACCTTCCGTGCAAAGAAGAAACAGGTAAGGGGATAGTGGATCCCCTTGCCTAAGTCCTCTCGAAGGTACAATTGAATCCTTTGCCTCACCATTTATCAAAACAGAGAAAGAAACTGATCTAACACAGAGCATAATCCGAGCAATAAAATTCTGATGAAAACCTATCACCTCCATAACAGATTGAATAAGCCCCCACTCCACTCGGTCATAAGCCTTACTCATATCTAACTTTAAAAACATGAAACATTTTTTCCCCTTTCTTTTTTGTTTAAGATAATGTACTAACTCATACGCAATTAATACATTATCCGAAATAAGGTGCCCAGGGACAAAAGCACTCTGACTCTCACTAATAACATGTGGTAAAACTGTTTTCAGCCTATTAGAGAGCACCTTAGCTATAAGTTTGTAAATGACATTACACAAACTGATCGGTCTAAAATCACTCACTAGAATGGGGTACTTCTTTTTTGGAATGAATGTAATATGTGTATGATTTAGAGAGTAAGGGAAAACACATGAATTTAGAGCTTGAAGAACTGCTGCAGTAATGGAATCACCAACTACATGCCAATATTTTTGAAAAAAAACCGGTGACATTCCATCTGGGCCAGGTGCCTTTGTAGGATTCATTTGCTGAAAAGCTAACTTCACCTCATCAGCATGAATCTCTTTAATCAATTCCAAATTCAAAGCATCCGAGACTTTGCCAGTCAAAGGAGTCAAAAAATCCAAAGAACCATTTGAATTAAAAGTAGTGAAAAGGGTCAGAAAATAATTCAGAATAACCCTATCCTTTTCAGCCCCTTCCTACCATTGCCCACTTTCATCCTGAAGCTTCACAATCCTTTTTTTCTTCCACCTTTGAGAGGCTTTCATATGAAAATACCGAGTATTATTATCCCCCTCTTTAAGCCACAAAGCCTTGGAACGTTGTCGCCACATAACCTCATTTCTTTCCAACCAAACCTGAACCTCCTCTCTAGCCAAATTTAATGCATCATTACTGACAACATTAGAATCTCCCTCATTCAAATTTCGTAATCTAATCTGAGCCTCATGCAGTCTTCTTTGAACATTTCCAAAGCTGTTTCTATTCCAATTACCCAACTGGTTGCCAGTATCATGAATTAACTCCTCAACTTCGACCAAGTTAGAAGGATTAGAGCTACCATCCCAAACATCCCTAACAATTTTTTCACAGGCCTGTTCACCCACCCACATAGCCTCAAAGCGAAAAGGTTTTTTAACTCTAGAAACCTCTGCATCCCCTTCCAAATCCACCCAAATTGGAGAATGATCTGAATAAGATACAACCCCATGATGAACTTTGAAATTTGGGAAACAGGTCCACCAACCAGAATTAGCCAAAAAACGATCCAACCTTTCTCTAATGCACTGGCTACCCTCTCTCCTATTGCACCAAGTATATTTATTACCCATAAAACCCAAATCCCTGAAGTCACTATCTGCCATAAACTCTTGGAAATCATATAATTGCCTCTCTGGCCTAGGCTTTCCTCCTTGCTTTTCATGATGAAAAAGCAACTCATTAAAATCACCCATCACCATCCATGCCTCACCAGGCACCCGACTAAGGGATCGAAGTAAACTCCAGGTACGATGTTTAAGGTGTGTTTCAGGGAACCCATACACCGCAGTTAAAAAGCAATGTCCCTCCAATAGATTTACATCATTAATAACAGCATCAATATGATTAGAGGAATAGTTAATTATAGACAAATCAACATCACTATTTCATAACATAGCAATTCCACCTTTCCTACCAATCGAACTAACAGCCAAACAATTTGTAAAACCAATCTTATACTTACAGGAGTCAAAATCACGAGTAGATAGGCGAGTCTCCTGCAAGAACTAGACATCGGGCCCTTCCCTCTTGACTAAATCACAGAGGGTCTGAATGCCCCATGGGTTCCCAAGCCCACGAGCATTCCAACTGAGCAGCTTCATGGCTTCCGGTGGTGCTGGATCCCAGCCACCGCCGATATCTCTGAATCCTCTGTCGAAATCGCATTCCTCTGATCTTGTGAAATCGCTGCCGTCTGAATACGCTTAGCCGATACTACTTCAGAAATCGCCTCCCCTTTCCTCTTTTTTGGTTCCTTTCGCAATGCCCAGGAACTTTGTGAAGATGAAGAACGAGATGGCGTCGTTTTACTAAAAGCAGAAAGACGTTTCCACTTTTTACTTGTGAGCCCATCCGGTTTAGAAGATATAAGTCCACTATAACTACCCACCTCTGTGGTCCCTCCCTGGTCTAGTGGCCCATCAAACCCAACAGGCCCACCAATTACCAAATTAAGACTCAGTCTACCAACCTTCCCTGCAGTTACGTCTTCATTTAACTTCCCATATCCCTCGCTCTGCAAATTTGCAACCCACGACTCCTTACTTTCTTTGTAAAACTTTTCCTGAGAATCAGTAACCGTAAGTCCCTCAAAGACTGTGGAACCACTTTCCTGTAATCCAGGCCTAACTGCCTCATCCGTTACAATTTGAATAATGGGACAACCAGACTTATCTCCGGTCGTTGGTGGAACAGCCTCCTCTGCCAGCGTACCACCCTGATTCTCCGATACCGGCCGCCCATCTGAAGCAGCCTGAAACTGAGTACCAGTAGGTTTAATTCTCGACTTGCCTGCTAAACCCCAATCACCAAAGCCACGAGCACGCAACCACATACCATATGGAAACACTGGCGTGTTTGCAGAATCACTAGAGGGCTGACATATTGTACACTCCTTCTCACTATGTCCCAGCCGACCACACCAGTAACAGAAATTAGGGAGTCTTTCGTAGGAGAAACGGACCCAAACTGACTCCCCATTCCCAATAGAGAACTTTGAGCCCCTCAGCAAAGGGTTAGCCACCAACAACTTGACTCGAACCCTCAGATACTCCCCCCATGCAATTTCACCATCATCAACATCAATTGCTTCAACAGTTCCAATCTTCGTCCCCAGTAACCGCCCCACATAAGCATTTCTGGCCATCAACGGTAAATCATGAAGCCGGACCCAGAAGCTAGCCGACAATGGTTGAATCTGCTGAACCTGCTTACGGCCATCAACTTCCTCCATAAGGACCAAATGCTTATCAAAGGACCAAGGACCCTCGCGGAGAACTTTCTCCTTATCTCTACTATCTTCAAACTCAGCAAGAAACAGCACCGAATTGAGATCACGGATTTTGACCCCTCTTACCAGGTGCCAAGCTTTCTGCATAGTACTTTTAAAAACATCCCGACTGAAATGCCGATCAGTAAACAACTTTAGAATCAAACATTTTCCTTCACTCATAAGAGTTTCTTCCAACCTCTCCGGCTCCGCCACCACCTCCTCATTTTCTTGTTCAGTCAATGACAGGCGTTGGTAGAGATCATTAAAGGAATCCTCCATAACGAGATGATGAAACAAACAACCGCACCAAGGCAGTAAAAGCGACTCTACGTAGGAACCCCTAGAGAGAAAAAAATAGACTCTCGGCTACACAACTCGAATTAAAAAAGAGGAAAAACATGATTCCATAACAGTTCATGATGATTTTTTTTTTTTTCAAAAGAGCGGGTAGCCCCACTTCAGTCGCCCCATCCCAAATTTATTAGTTACCCTCGCTTAAGGTGGCGGGAAACCTCGATTACAAACCAAGCAACTGGGGGTGTATAAAAAAGCACCCAATTACAAACCAACCAAACCACATCCATAGCAAAACTAAACATGCCTACAGCCCAGAAACGAATCAAATAGAAACAAAAAAACTCAAGGCAATTTCACATATCTAACAGGCCTAAAGACGAATCAGACAGAAACAAAAAACCTCAAGGCATGCGGAAGGTTGCCAATCCCACCCAGTCCAGCCTGTACAAACCTCTTGCCTCACGGCCTAACTGAGATGTCTCCCATAACAACATATTGAGGTTATGTTTGGATGTCAAGATCATTTTAATCCATCTCGAACTAATTATTAATGGGATAACATATAATTCACATTCAAACACATCTGATCAATGAGATCTACAAAATATTACTATTTATAGATTAACTTAGATAATCTGATATCAATACTTGAGCATCTAAACGCAGCTTGAATCCCTCCAAGACAGATCATAGATCGATTTGCATCTCTTAAATGCTGTAACTCATCACAAATTATTTGTGATAACCCGTATTTTAGTATTTTTTTTTAATTAAGGATTATTTTATTTAAATTAAATATTGGTTCTCTTGTTTTAAATTTATTGTGTTTATCGTTGGTAAGTTGTGAAATTTATTTTAATGTGCTTTCTTGATATTAATTATTGTTTACCTTTAAATTGCTCTTTGCTTTAAGTTATTTTATTGTTGGAATTTAATTAGTTTATTTTATTAATATTGAGTTGTAGTGTTTTTATTTAGCTCTTATTTATTTTTATTTTTTATTGTGCCTTTTTCTTTTGTTAGACTCCTCTATTTTCGGACTAGGCTTGTTTGAGTGTGTTTTATTTTTTTCTTTTAGGCCCAGCCTATTCGGTCCCCAGCCCAACCTGTGAGCCTTCAACCCAGCTCACTAAATCCCCCTCAAACGGCATCGTTGTGTAATCAAGGGGTGAAAACCCTATCCCTCATGATTACTTTTTTTCCAGCGCCGCACCCCTTTCCTTTTCCTTCTCTTTCTTTTTTTTTTCTTTTTTCTTTCCCTCTTCTTTCTTCTTCCAACCCCGCACCTCCCTGGTCCTCTCCCTCAGATGACGCTCTCTCTCTCTAGCTATAACATTAATTAAGCGCATAATTAACTAGCTATAACATTAATTAAGTGCAACATGCAATATGCAATAAGTTATTTCCCATGTCCATGTACGTACGATCGCTTGAAGCAGGCCAAGCGACCCATGCATTTCGTTACAAAAATGCTTTTCCGTTCCTCTTTTTCCTTGATCTGTAATTTTGCACTTGTTATATTTATATTCGAAAAAATATCTCACAGGATTAATGGTACTCGAAATGTTTCGTATAGTTTGAAGAGGGTTATGTGTATTTTTCTTAAAAGAAATTATTTTCCACGGACTACAGCTAGTTTATTAGTAAATTAATTCTTAAGAGAATATTGGTAAAAAGATTACAATTTGGACATATATATGCACATCATGTCTTATTAATCATGTAGTCTGCCATTTGAGTGCATGGTTGATAATTTATTTCCAAGCCGGGATGGAAATATGAGTACTGTTTATACAAGATAGATATATATATATATATAACACGAGAATCACGTTAACACGATATCTTGCTATATACGTCTCATTAATTGTTGATGATCTCCACGCACATCATGCCCAGCCTATGCATGCAATATTCTGGTAAAAATGTCAAATCATGCGAGGGGACTTAATTTGGTTTAAGAATTGGCTTGTCTGCATGCAATGTACGTACGTGTGTATATATTAATTATAGTGGACCGTTAAGGAAATAAACTCCCCCATCTTTGCTTCGTTTTAATTTCCACATGACTTCAATTTCAACTGATAGATACATGATGTGTTTTCCAACAATTATTAGTTCATGCATCTTTTCCCAACAATTTTTATTGGGGTGCCTTTTCAGTTGTTATATTGATTTATTTGCTTGATTTATAGGAGGTAACAAATACTTCGCTTGATTTATTTGCTACTTTATACACTTACTCTCATATTGTTATATTGATTTTGGCATCGGAGTGTCACCAGGGCAACCAGTGCCGCCCCTTTATTCGTTGCAGATCATCCGTATGGCTGGTGGTATAAAACAAGTCCTTTATAATGGCGCCGCCTGTGGGATCTCTATAGACTTCAACGTGATTTTAACACACCAACCACCTAGCAATCATACGCAAACCAATGCCAGAAAGGAGAGTAAGGGAATTCCACAACTGGCAAGATCATCTACAAAAGTTCAAACTTCTTGGCTCACTAGTTCTTTTCCAGAATATAAG
>QEOT01001766.1:3402-52847 GCA_003123785.1 Pterocarya stenoptera
TCACTACTCAAGCTAGTAATCACTTCCCTTGGAAGCATTTGGAGGAGTAAAGAGCCTCTTAAGGCTGCTTGTTTTTGTTTGGACTGCATCCTTAGGGAAGATCCTAACCATTGACAACCAAAGGAAACGTGTGTTTATCCTTATTTATTGGTGTTGTATGTGCAAAAAGAGTGGCGAAACAATTGATCATTTACTTCTACATTGTGAATTGGGAAGGGCCTCATGGAATTACTTTTTCAGCAAAATGGGATTAGCATAGGTTATGCCGGGGTGGGTGGTTGACCTACTAGCTAGCTGGAGAGGAATCAAGGGGATGCCACAGATTTCAGCTGTGTGGAAGATGGCTCCCATTTGTCTACTGTGGTGCGTTTGGAGGGAAATGAATGATTGAAGTTTTGAGATTTGAGAGCACTCTTTGAAAGAGTTTTAGCATTTTTTTCTGGAAGACTTTATTTCTGTGGGCCATTGTTATAGACTTTAATGGTCTCAACTTTCATGATTTCCTTTTATCCGTTTCTAGTTCCTAACTAGGTGTAATCTCATGTATACTTCCCATGTACTTGGACTATGCCTACTTTAATATCAATAAAATATCTTCTTATTAAAAAAAAAAAAGATTGATTGTCTTAATAGGTATGCAAGTGTCACCATCATGTGTGCAGCAGTTTGTCTCACTTGCAGTTTTATCATTCATTCTTGGAAATTTTCTTATGGAGTAATAACTGCAGGCCCCTCCCCTTGTATCACCGCCATCTGGTTGGGGCGAGCCTACAGGTATCCCTGCTCTCAGATCTCGCACCATTCCTACTCTCCCTTTCCTTAGTTGACTTTGTTTTCAATTACCTTGTTCAGTTGCAGAAGGCAGCAAAACTTTTAGATTCAGGAGCTGTCAGGGCCACTAGATTTCTCTGGAGGTACCCAACTGCTCGAGTTATCCTGCTTTTTTATCTGGTAAGAAGAGTTCATCTTGTACCNTCAATTACCTTGTTCAGTTGCAGAAGGCAGCAAAACTTTTAGATTCAGGAGCTGTCAGGGCCACTAGATTTCTCTGGAGGTACCCAACTGCTCGAGTTATCCTGCTTTTTTATCTGGTAAGAAGAGTTCATCTTGTACTTGTAACAAAGATTATGAATGAGTTTGAATTGTTTGATAATTATGAGAAATTGTTTTTAGGTATTTGTACATCTCTTCTTGATGCATCTGTTGCATCGTCTTCAGGTATGGATACTTGGTCATTTGCAGAAATATTATAAAAAGTATGCTTTCAGCCATACATACATACATACATTCGGCTGTATGATCCATACCTGTCATCAATGTTGTTGTACAATAGGATAGGATAATTGTATCGAAAAGTTGGTTTTTGTGTGTGTGTGTGTGTGTGTGTGTGTTGGGGGGGGGGATGGGATGAGATAATACAAAAAATTCTCAGGTTGAGACTGAGGAAAAGGAACCAAAAAAAAAAAGAATCGGCGTCTTTCAAAAACGACTGTTTGACTGTATGTATATGTATTTAAAAATCAAAACTAGGATCTACCCTACCAAACCCCATGCCTTACCTTGTCCTCATGACTTGAAAGAAAGCTGTATGCATCTAATGGCAGATGTGTGTTCTTCGCAATGTTTAGGCACAAGCAGACAGTTTTGATGCTAGAGAAGTTGCAGAATCTATGGGACTTGCGAATCGTACTTTGCCTTGATCAGTTAGCTGTAGCCAGGTGAAAGCTAGTTCAAGTCATCCTGCTTTTACAAGGGTGCGGCGTCTTCGAATTCTGGACATGTATTTGCTTAAGAACTTGAAATTTTGTTACTCAATTATTCATGTCACAACCATTTGAGATCTATGGTTGGTCCACCGGTTGGTATTAGCAGACAGATTGAGGAGAAAAGTGGACAGTCATTTTGGATCGGCATGCAAATGCTGTGATATCAAAATGATTACATGTATTTATGATTTGGCTTGTACGCCATTTTGACACTCAACTAACCATATATTGTAAGAATTTGGCCACCACGATTGGCAATTTAGCTGTGAGTGAATGTAAAAGCAGGTTGTATAGTCGGGAAAAATTCAATTACTGTTGAGGTTCAAACCTTGTACATGACCTTGGCTCTGCATCTACAGTTTCTACAACTTTAGTTGGGATCCATCTCCCCTTCTCCGGCATTTATCAGATATTCCCCACAAAAGTTCTCTCACTTTTCTGGTTCCTTAAAATTCTCACTTTTCTGCTTTCTAGCCAACATCCTTTGAAATCATCCCTCTTTTTTCTTTTTTCTTTTCTAATTGTAGAAAACATACGAAAATAAAAATTTCTCAAGAGAATTATCATCTCATTTTGTTCGCTGGTAATACAAGTTATTATAATTTAAAATCTAATTTTGGGGTAATGACAGATAATTTTGTATAAATTCTTACTATAGTTTAACTTCAAATAGAGGGTTCTTTTTGAAAAATTTGAAATTTAAATAAGAAATTTAGTATTTTTTTTTTTACTAATACTAAGGAGGAGGAGAACTTCTCCTCCTTCTCTCTCTTTCCCCCTCTCATTCCCTCCTTTCTCTTCCTTTCCCTCTTTCTTTCCCTCCTATCTCCATCCCTCGTTCGCTCCTCTTCTCCCTCTCCTTCCCTCATTTTCTCTTCCTTTCTTATTTCATTTTGTTTCCTCCATGGTTGAAATGATGGATCTATAGTTCTCCGACACCTCTAGTGAGGCACGAGCAGTACAAGATGCTTCCTAGACTGATCGTTGGGAAGATAGTGGCACGGGATCAGATTGTTCAGATATGACTTTTATGGCTGATTTCAAAGTCTATTGGAGTATATATAAATTGTAATTCGTCATTTTCACATATATTTTTATGCTTTCGTTGGTGTTTTCTTTTGTTTAGTTAAAAAAAAAAAAAGATCATCTCTTGGACGTTTTGTCAATAGAAGTTAGTCCGCTCCTCCTATTGAGGGTGGGGCATGAGTCTCTATTTTAGACAGTGCTGTCTCTTAGACGGTTTGTCTATAGAGAATTATAATAGTAGTTAAGACCATACCAGTCACAAAGGAATTTGTGTACTAGTGGAGCTCTAAATACAGTAGTTGGCATGTGATATGGAAATTTTCCTGTATGTATCTGGTCATGGATGTAACTTTTCTTTAATGAATGAATGAAGCCAATTTCTCTTTTAAAAAAAAAAAATGGCATTAATTTGATAATGAAGTGTGAACAGACAAAATTACCCATCATGCTTAGTTCAATGGCACTTGTTAATATTTTACTGTCTGTTTTTTTGACAGATGGGGTAAACTGATATGAAACTTCAAAATGAGTTTTGCATTGAATCAAAGTATTCTATACGTTTTTAACTTTTTAGAAATACTTTAGCAATACATATAGTTTATAAAATAATTTTACAAATTAACGTGACATAATATGGTACATTAGATTATAAATTTATTTTTATTATAAAGTACATCTAAAATATCAGTTTATGATATTATTTTCCTAGCATATTTTAGCATTTCTGTAAAATTATTGGAAGATAATTTTATTAAGGCGACTCAATTTGAGTTGTAGACGCGACAATCACCGCCGCAAGATATTTTTATCTTAAATAATAAACGACAAACAATAGGATCGTAATGACATCTCTATGCGAAGTTTCCACTTTCTACTCGAACCAAATCATTCGACTGTTATTTCGGCAATAGAAATAGCAGCAGCAGACGTGTGTCGCCGGGCTTGCTGCTTGAAGTAGCCGGAGGAAGCAGAGTTCACGCCGAAAATAAAAGACTATCGACAGCCTTAGGCGTAGTCCGTTAGCGCGATAAAATTGTTGGGCAACGCTGGGAGACCCAGAAACTCTAGTTCCCGTTGAATCGAACCATTCTAGGTGTGTAATCTGGTCCGATCTGGTACATTTTGATGTTAGTTGCGGTTAATGTTATTTGGTTTTATGAATTTGGGTCTGGCGGTTTGTTTTTAAGGGTATAAAATGCATATGCGAGGCAAAATTGTTGATTTCAAGAATGGGAACTTGGGGGTTTGCTCGTCTCTTTGTATTTGTTTGGGTTTCAAAATAGGGTAAATTTTTTTTTGGAGTTTGAGTTATATGCGATGATACAGTAATGGTTTTCATTTACTTTAATTTCTTAATACAGTGAGTACGTAATTTGAATTGTGTGATCAGTTTTGAAGTTTTTATATTATAGCGTTTGAGCGTTGGTATGGTAAAGTAGGAAGGGGAATTAGATATAGAGATAATGATGAGGGAAGCCCAGAAAGTTTCGGGAATCGCCTTTAAGCTTGAAAATAAATATGATGCTAGCAGATGCTGATCAATCTCGAGGTCGGACTCTCATAGATTGAGGCTGGTTTTATTATATAATAGGGTGTCTGGTAATATTCTAAATTTCGCTTCGTTATTCTTTGATGTGATATTTTCTTTTCCTTATTGGAGCGTTTAGCAGGAAATAAACGGTTTTGTATTGGTTTGATCATTACAATGAACTATCAAAGTTGTGATCATTTCATTCACTGCACTAAGCCATTTTATTGTCTTAAAATATTTAACCACTTTGTATCTTTGGCTTAGAAATTTGTAAAGATGTCCGGTCAAAGCCATCGCTTGAATGTAGTTCCCACTGTAACAATGCTGGGGGCCATGAAAGCACGTCTTGTTGGTGCTACTAGAGGTCATGCCCTTCTCAAGAAGAAGAGTGATGCTTTAACTGTGCAGTTTCGTCTGATTCTCAAAAAGATTGTTTCCACAAAAGAGTCAATGGGAGAGATCATGAAGACCTCGTCATTTGCCCTAACCGAAGTCAAGTACGTTGCTGGAGATAGTATCAAGCACAGTGTCCTCGAGAATGTAAAAAATGCATCTCTTAAAGTTCGATCGAAGCAAGAAAATATTGCTGGCGTGAAGCTCCCCAAGTTCGAATATTTTACTGAAGGTGAGACCAAGAATGACCTAACTGGATTGGCTAGAGGTGGACAACAAGTTCAGCAGTGTCGTGCAGCTTATGTGAAAGCAATTGAGGTTCTTGTTGAGCTTGCTTCACTTCAGACATCATTCTTAACACTTGATGAAGCAATCAAGACCACTAATCGTAGGGTTAATGCACTAGAGAATGTTGTGAAGCCAAGGTTGGAGAACACCATAATTTACATTAAGGCGGAGTTGGATGAACTGGAAAGGGAGGACTTCTTCAGGTTAAAAAAGATACAAGGTTATAAGAAGAGGGCAATTGAGAAGCAGGTCGCATCTGCCAAGCAGTTTGCTGAGGAGCAGTCTGCAGAGAAGGTATCTTTGCAGAAAGGGATTTCAATAAGTTCAGCTCACAACTTATTATCTGGAGCTGCGCACAAGGATGAGGATATCATTTTCTGATTTGGGGGTTGCTTTATATGTTCTTCAGGATGTGTTGCTTTGTCTGTGCTTCTTGTTTTTCCGTGCTGAATAAAAGCTTGACGTGTGTTACTTTTTCTTGTGTATTATTTATGAATAGGCTTTTATCACTTCCAAGTTCTGCAAGTATTTGTTTCCTGGAGTTGATTTCTTGAAAATGAAAGAGCTCTGGCAATGCAGAAAGACGGTAGATTTACTGGTTTATTGCTGGTGCTGATTCTGATAATTTGTGTCTGACGTATGTTCTCAAACTTTATCACTTAATCGACCCCTAACCTCATCAGTTCCTATTCCAATGACATCGAATAATATGTATGTATGTATGTATGTATTAGTGCAGGCTCCATGATATTAGTATTTACCCCAAAGCTGTATTCGTCTGTGGCTCTAAAAGCGCATCTATAACACATAACTTTCAGGAAAAGTCTTCTTACAAGCAAGTTTGCGCACCAATGCTGACATGTAAGGCTTCCGTTAAATGAAATGATACGAATTGAAGGTGAAAATAATTTTCGTGAGACAGACTTATTCTTCTCTTAAAAGTTTTCTTTTTTTATTTTTATTTTCAATAAAAAAAGTCATATAAGTGTCATTTATTTTTCATTCATTTATAATATTGTCTCTTCTTTTTATCTAATATATTACAAGTAGTGATTAAAGAATGCTATGTAACTTCATAGGCAGCATATAAAAAGAATAATAATAATAAAAAAAAAAATCAACAATTTCTTCCTGTAAATCGTGTAAATGCACGACTAGTTTTTCAGTATTTTGGTTGATCACCATTTGGGGAGCTAAAAGGCAAAGCTTGCAGTGGCTAAACAATATCCAGAGTCATGATCAATATAAAGATAAGAATCGGGCTTTAAAGTACCTTATTGGTACAATAATGCAATGGGGTGCTCCTAAAGTAATTCAGAAATGGACGACAATCTTGTTGTGGTTGCTCAACTTCCTATAGATTATCTCTAGCAACTTTACCTTCTTCATCTCTCTCTAGATTTCCACCGACTGTCAAAAGGGCCACTTCCAATGTGATGTGATGCAATCCACGAGTATTCTAACCAAAATAAAAAAAATAAAAAAATAAAAAAAATAAAAAAAAAAAGTGCACAATCCCCTATTGGTGCTGCTTATGTACTAGAAAATGAAATCAAGAATGGTCACTGTGGAGGGACAAAATCCTATAGCCCATAGTTGGCCCAACCCACCACTAGGGATAAGAAGATAAACAAAAAAGAGACAAGGAGGGACATGCTTGCATTGAAGTGTCAGGTGGGTCTAAGGGAAAGTAGGAACAGAAGGAAAGCTGACACACTCAAGGAAGACCAACCACCTCATGGCAAGTTGGCATGTGTAGTGAAGGGTCAAACACGCAACTACCAAGAATTGCAGGAAGAGGATCATATAAAAGGGGATGCCTAGACAACTTCATCGTGGACTGGATCAAATCATCTTCTTCTTCAAAAAACCTCTCGAGAAAGATAACATTTCCAACGGGAAGAGCTCCAACCTTCTTTGTACAGTGAGATGTAAGAGACCATGAGACTGTAAACAATTATATTATAATGGAAACTCCAAACCCCAAACCTCATGGACGTAGGCCAATTGCCGAACCACATAAATCTTGGTGTTCATCTCTCTTTACTTTCTCTGCACTTATTTTTCATTTACTGCTATGGACGTATGCATCGCCACCGTACAGCCGCACCGGAACACTGTCGTGGACTCCAAACAACACCAATCGAGGCCCAGTCAACTCAGTGGGCTGGGAATGAATCTTTCTCTCCCTCAGGTATGTTGTGAGAATTTTACAGCATCAACACATTTACACTATTCAATCGAAACGGTATGCCCCAGACCTAACATGTCTATTGGTAGAAAGAACGCCTTAGGTACATTTTCCAGAGACATTAACCAGTGAAAAAAAAAATCCAATTGGCCATTTAAACAATTCCAACCTTGGTCGACAATATATTATACATGTTTGATCGGAGTTATCAAAGAGCTAACAGTCACATCCATGCAGAAGGAAAAAATCAGCCTCATGACTGCATTGGTGGTGTGGCCACGTCTGAGAGACATTTATCATATGATACCATGTCAATTAAATTTGATGCTTATATAAGCAATTTTAATTAGATATGTTGTGATAGGATGGAAGTACCACATCATCCATACTCAGAGAGTAACTAATAATTTTCTGACATTGAATCATGTCAAAGCAACACAAGATGCATAAAGGAAACAGATACTAGTCACTTGCATGCATAAAGGAAGAAATAAAGGAGTCAAACACCTCTTTCGTCTCATATTTCTTAAAAGTAACCATATACATCAATTTGTTATAAATCCATCTCTTAAATGGCCCAATGAAACCCTAAAATGGCCTTACCATATACATCCTGACTGGCTGACTCAAGATCTTATCAACTGGTGCTCTGCTTAACCAACCCACCCCTATGATTTCAGCCAAAGGAACGTCTCAGAGGACTCATGAAAGCTCAACACACCAATTTCTAAAGAGGATTGTACCCGAATTTATTTATTTACCCTCACTTATGGCGGAGGAATACCATCATACAAAGCTCACTACACCATTCGAGCGGCTTAGAAAAACGTAAACATGTAGAAAAGGTTATACGACCTCTGGATGATGATCAACCCTTATACGTATAAAGATGCAAAACTTGTATAGAAAGGACCTCTACTGGTCTTTCTATATGCTTTTAACTTGTTTCAGTAGAATTATTTGCTGGCTGTTCAGGTTTGTAGATCTCCCAAAGCATATTCAGGTGGAATAATTATGCTTCAGTTTTGTTGTATCTACTCAGATCGGCATGAGTATCCTCATAGCGTTGTATAAGGTAAGTCTGAGATAAGATTGGAGGAAACCTAACAAGACAGAGAAATGCAGCACAGAAATAGAAGAGTTAAAAAATTTGAAATCCGTTGATATTTCTCAGTTCATTCATATGATTTCACATTGAAAACTGCCACCTAATTATCCAGGTAAATTTTGGGTGATCTAGATCTTTATTTTCATAGTCAAATGGTTAACGTGTGCAAGAGTATTGAATTCTGTATGAACAAATTCTCATAGCTGGTAAACAAAAAAGTTAAAACGGAACCCACCCACAAAAATGTTGTGTGCAATTTTAGAAAACATTGTGCAAGAAAATATTTTCTTTTCTGACATAAAAGTAAAAACGCATCCATTTGTGTTACCCTGAGATCAGCAATTCAGAGGCTTTTATTTACCCAGTTTTATTTACTCGTTCCTTTCTTTTAAATCCTCAGACAAACCCACAGCACATTGCCCATTCGCTTTATGCATAGGAAAACAAGAAATCGTTTCAAATTGGAACTCACTGAGCTTTATAATTTGCAATGGCAACAGTTTGTGGAAACTAACTTACTTGGGAGGGTTATTTTCTGATTTGCAGGTTGGCAAGCACTCGACAAGACAATCATGACAAGGTTCCACAAAATATGCAATCTGCCACAGGGAAAAGTAAATGAGATACACATATACATTATTACTTTTAAAAGGATATACTGAAAGTAATAGAACTGCATTTTATGTAGATGAAAATAACAACTAAAAAAAAGAGCTGCTCAAGGACCTAGGCTAAATATATAAAATGAATGTCATGCAAAGAAAACATGAGTAAGATTGAAGGAATCTTCAACATTCTTCAGAGTCTAGCCAAGTTAACAATTTCATTTACAGGCATCAGATATTCACAATGTTCTCTGAAACAGAAAGTGGGTAAATACATACTTTTGTGTTGTAATATTCACATTCGGAAACAACAGAGAAGTTCACTGGGGCTACTGAGAGGGTAATAATCAAGAGCAAGAGATTTGATGTTTGACAGACTGATATTACTGACATAGTCATTGGCTCGGCTAAATAAAAAAGTGTAGGAGAACAATTAATCTCTAATTTCTAAGCAACCAATTTGTCCACCTGACAGCCACAACTACAACTGATTTTACTTAAAAGAGGAAGATATGGAAAACGAGTTCTGAGTAGCTAAAGTCTCAACTGTGAACCTATCAGTGCCATTGGTAATACATCTTGACATTGTGCAAATTAATCCAACTACAATTTATAAATCAAAATTTAAACTATAGAAAATACATTTGAGACAATTAATTAATGACATTATAGAGCCGGTGACATCTCATGTATCATCTGAAGGCTCATGGAGGGCCCCAAAACAATTTTTATTAAAAATAAAAGTAAAAATATAAGGAGGGGTCTTACAGAATATCTCTCTTGACCATTCACAAGAACTCTGTGCAACGTGGACCTGAGTAGCAAAATGTCCATACAATGGTTAGAAAATTTTCAGAGAAGGGGAGCAAGAATAATATAGTTTGCAATAAAAGTCCTTGAGAAATGCCTACAACAGTAATCAGCAATTTTTTAATAAAAACTTTAAAAGAACAAACCAGCAATGGCTATAGCAGCAGTAGGTTCATGATAACGGTCTTGAAAATCATGATTTTTGGGGAAAATCTATACCCTACAAACTTCAATCTGGAATTCAAGTTTGCCAGCATAAGTGGGATAACATCTTGATAGCTCAATAAAAAGCAACAGCAGTATAATACCACTCCTGGGACAAAAGTCAAACTTTCCAGTAATTTAAAAGATCACTAGTAATACTTTCTGTTTCTGATAAATGATTGATTAATAACTTAGATTTTGATTGGGGATATCAAATGCGTTATGCCTTAGAAAAGCTAAATCTACATCTACATTTGAATTCTTAAAGCCAGTTAGGATGGCAATAAATACAATATTGATAAAGAGTGCAATATAGACATCTTTAACTTACATACATATGCAATCCAGAGGGTTATTTATTTTTAGATTTTCCATGTATGTTCAGATGTTGAAAATCATATTTAAGGAAACTTACACTGCAGTAATCTAACCAGGAAAACTAATTCACAAGTCATATTAGAATTTGAAATTGTTTCTGTATCAGATCAATGTAAACAGCAACAGTCAGACCAGGTTATGGCAATAAAGAACACTCAGACATAACAACCAAGAATTAAATGCCAATAAGGATGAAGAAATTCTGGGACCTAATTGGATTGAAAGGCTCTTATATGGGATAAAAGTGCAGCTTAGACCAAGGCTACCGCTAAGAGGTGTATTACTTGAAAACACAGTTGCTCCAACGCTCCAGCATGTCACCAAGATTCACTACAAATGCTCTGTCAAAGACAAACCATATAAAAGAAATTCAGCATACCAAGCCAAACAGAAACTTTTCTTTATCGCTTTTATAATGTGAATATGTGATTATTTACATATTTCATAACAAAACATATTTACTAAATGTTATTGAGATTGCAGATAGACAATGTACAGCTAAAATGGTAGCAAACGAGCATTTTATCGTTCAAAACAGCACAACCACTTGGAAGAAAAAATTTATCATAGGCTGGAGCAGAAGTTTCAATGTTTTCAGTCAATAATATTTATGCCTGGACTTCACACCACTAATAATCATGGTGGATAGAAAATTTTTTAATTAATTAAATTTCTCTACAACTTCGTCAATATGGTCCTCATAATATTAATCCGAGTGATTAGTACTGAAGTAAGGCTTACAAAGTATCATCTTCACAAAAAAAAAAAGATTAAACAAATTATACCTTTTAGCTCATAAGAAAATCTTCTAACATCCTTTTGCACGAAAGAAGGTCGATTTTTCTTTATAAGGAAGTTCAAATTTAATTAATGAAGAAACAAGTTTATCAGAGTACACAGAACATATACATGAAAAACACCTAATAAGAGAAATAAAGTCAATATACTAGACACTTAAGTTTATTGATCTCATTGCTAACTTTACATTGGGACCTATTTATGATGGGAATTCCAACTATTGAAAGAAAATGTTCTGATATTTAATTTTTTTTATTGGCACCGGGTGTGCAGGAACAGCGTCTTGACTAATCCCGAGGGTGCACAAGCTTTCGGCAAAGAGTTTCCCGCAAATGCACCTCGGGTAATTCAAGGAGAAAATCCCACAGTCCGATGGCTCCTAGAAATTGTTTGCACCCAAGGAGATTTGAACCTTAGACCTGGGGGGAGCATACCCCCAAGCCCAAGGCCTTTAACCCTTGAGCCAACCCCTAGGGATTTTCTGATGTTTAATTAAGTGGAAGAAGATCGAAATCAAGTTTGATCATAATAATGAATTAATAGAATTCAGAAACCATTTGAGAGTAATGTCAATCTAGAAAACTAAATTTTAGTTCTAATGCATCAGCCAGACTCAATCATAATTAAAGCTATAAAATCTCAATCTCCAAAGCCCTCAGTTACTCACCCTTTTAGTGGTGGTACATATTCCCATATCTGAGGTTTAGCATCCTTATCCTTGCATATCTGGTGATTAATTAACACAATTGCAATAGCTAATCAGATTAAAAAAACTAACTATTCTATTTCACCCAAAAAGATTTAATTTTGACGGCTGTCTTCTTACTTGTAGACCTAAGACATCATCTGTTGCTAAGAGAGTAATCAAACCAAAGTCAGAATGGGCTCCAGCTCCATATATTCCCTTTGAGGGATCAGACATTTGACCTAAAAAAGTCCCCTGATGTGTTACCAACGCCATAACACGGCCAGGTTCAAAATTGTTCAAGAACAATAAACTAAAGTCAACCTTCATAGTGTAATAAGCGCAAGGTTGCAATAGACTTGCCAAGCATTTCTGGCTTGTCAAAGAAATCAGCCTCCAGGTCAAGTGCAAGAGCTATTATCCTAGCAACTGCTCTCGCGATCTCCCTGAATATACACGAGGAATAGATTAAAAAAAACAAGCAATAAATAAACAACTATCCGGATCCTTGAATACCAGCCATTCTACAGAAAATTGATCACAGGAACAACAACTATGACAGTCGAGAATGGAATCACAACGTTTTAAACACGCATTAATATGGGAAACCAAACTTTAAACATACCCAATACTTTAGGCTTGTTAAAACACATCCACAATCACTGCCAAGAGCAAAAGGTAAATTAGCAGTGTGGCCCTTATCTTCGCATTCAAAAATGTAAACTTCTTACATTGTGGACGGTTATACAACCCTTATGGCTATGATTTGGTCTCACCATATGTTGCTTGGCAATATACTCACTTAGAAAAGGATACTTTCATCCCACAATAACATTATAATAAAAAAAAGGATTAAAAATCTGCTTTTTGTGGTTCTATTACATTTCCTACTTGCGCGTGCATGTGTGTATAGAAGACTTTGCTAATCGTTCCATCATACAAAACCTATGTTTGTAAAACTTACAAAGCTTCTTGATGAAATTTCTCCATTGTCTCCCTCCATCCAGGCAATAGTCCTTAAAAATAGCAAAAAATTCAATATTCAATCCCATACTTTTCAAAACTAAAAAAGAAACAATTAAAAAAGTGACCTGCTCTAATTAAAAGAGTGACCTGCTTAAAATATATATATATATATATAATAATTAAATGTATGCCAAGTGAAATGTATGTAACGGAACATTGTTTCTTTATTATAAGACGTTAATTAAGATAAATTTAACAATGATAATATACTATGACTTATTATTTTATCATTCCTTAATTTTCATTATAATGAATTATGAAAGAATAATGAAAAATCGCCTCCTAAATCGCTATATATCCCTTCAAAGAAAAATATTGTTAGTATCAAATTCCTGTAGTTACCTGGCTCAGGCCAAACATTTTGCCCATAAAATGGTTTTTCCGCTTCTGGGTCGTCTTCAGCTACTTCCACTCCTATGTAATATCCCTCCTTGTAATCTCCTACTTTTTACCAAACAACAAAATTACAGAGAAATAAAAATAAGTACAATTATAACGTAATAAAAACAAAAAAGTGAAACTTGGTAGCGAAAACAAACCGTGAGTTTGGTTTGCAGAGTCCAAAATCTCGTCAAGAAGAGGGGTGTAGCCTCTATGTTTCTCGTTCCTTAAAAGCTTCATTTTCTCGTTCAATGGCAGACCGAAAAATCTTCTGCTCTGTGCGAAAATCTTGTCCATGAATTCCTTGCTCATCCCGTGGTTTACAACGTAGAAAAACCCCGAATCCAAGCACGCCTTCACCAACGAGAGAAAAGGGGAAAAAGCACTAACAGCAGCTGAGAATTTTAAAAAGGATAAAAAGAATCGTAAAATAATAAGGTATAGGAAATAGAAATGGACCTGTTTGAGCAATGAAACGGATTGGTGAATGTCAGGATTGGAGAGATCAATACAATTGAGGACCGACATCTTCGGGGCTTCAATATCGTTAACGCTCTGATTTTCCATTTCCCCGAGAAAAGAATAGGCCTCAGGACAGAAGAGGAGAGAAGGAGAGGCGAGAGAGAGAAGGAGAGCGCAATTCTGTTGGTCTTATTTTGCATGAAATGTGTCTCCATGGTTGCATTTATAGGGACTGGGAGGGAAGTAGGCATCATCATTTTAAGCATTTCCTTAAAAGATACGATATTAACGTGGCAGTTAATGTTGTTATACTCCTTCTTCTAGTTCTAACAACATATATTATTATCAAAAAAAAAAAAAAAAACAGCATGTATTATTATAAATAAAATAAAATAAAACATGTATGCCCCTATTTTTTAAATGATATTTACAGTTGTAAAGTGTATGATTTTCATGTACTTTATTTGAAAGTAGTGAATAAATTTGATTTGCATAATTTTTTTTTAATGATGACACTCATTTTTTTTCGAAGAACGTACATAAAGACTGCACACATCAGAACTGTATATAACATTATCCGAAATTTAAAAAGTTTATTACATAATACTTTTTAAAAAGTGGATAGTTAAAATAAAAAATGTGAGTTTTATAGTCGAATTTTAACCAAAGAATAGTTAGTTCACAGCTAATGTAGCAAGTTAAAAAATGAGAAATAATAAGACATAATTTCTTTTATAATTCAATTTTAAATGGATGATATTTAATCTTGTAAGATATTATTATTTTATAAAAATTAGATTCGTTTAAAAGAAATAAAAAAAAAGAGTTACAGAAATAATTGTAAATGTATTTCGATGATTAGACAAAAAATATCAAAATCAATCTTTTTAAATGTTTAATAGATATGGAGAGTTAATAATATTATAAAGATTCCGGTTGGAGTCATAGGAATAGCATGAATATTGTTATAACTTTGTTTTGTTGTACATATTTTTTTGTGTTTCTAATTGACTAGGCACTATGTTATACGGGTATTTCTAATAATACCCCCCAAATAATAGCCTTTTAAATTTATAACTTGTAACGCTCTAATGGAAAGTCTAAGCCACATGAGTTATACTTCAAAATGATTAGTTAATGATATAATTGAAGCACGATTAAAACATTATAAAAAGTAAAAACTTTTCATTCTCAAATAATGAAAATCTCATATACCACCTACCCTCAATTATCATATGGGGTACCACAAAACTGAATTGGGATTGAGAGTGTCAATTCAAAATTTTTAATGAGTTAAATGAGTGATTGGACTATTTTTTAATTTATACTAAATAGATATGTAGATATTATCAATATTGTTAAATGAGACTTGTGGATTTTATAAACGAGTTTGCAAATATCCAACTTTAGTAAATCAATCAACATCAATCAGATTTATTTTTTATTTTATTTTTAATGTTGGATGAGTGAAAGACAATGAATTGTTGACTAAAATGTATACATAAGAAATATCCAACTTTAGGAAATTAACCTATACTTTCACATTGTTAGTATTGGGCTAAAATTAAGGGCGTAAATCGGTCCATTTCGGTTCAGTTCAGAGATGGACCCCATCATTTATTCCTGATCAGACTGAACATTCATAGAGATCGGATCGGATTGGTAGCTATCGATCCTATCTAATGTGGATTATATCACTAACTCATTAAAAAAAAATATTTTAATATAATTATATTCATGATGTTGATAGTTACTACGTACTTACTAACTTAGAATTTACTCTTTAGTATGCATAGTTATTAATAATGTCATACATTTTATATATGGTTAATAAATATCAAATAATTTCATTGTACATAAATTATTCATACTTGCTTGAAACTTAAGTATTTAAAAAAAAATTACATAATCATTTTAATTAAGTGTAAATAGTAGAGTATGTATGAATGTATGATGTATTAATTATTTACATATAATGACATAAATTATCACATGATTTATAATTTATTATTAATTGATAGCATATATAATTTTATATTTTATATGATTAATGATAATAATTTAGATAAAAATTACATCATTAACTTATATAATTAATATATAAAATAATATATTAAATTTTTAAAAATATTTAAAATATATATATAGGGATTCGGTCCAATTTAGTCCCGTCTGGTCCAAAATTTGTAGATCTCAGGACCACATCAAATTTCATTGGTCCATATATTTTGGGACCGAGATCGACTGGTCCAGAATTCGGTCCGGTCGGTTTTGCCAGTGCGGACCGAATTATTCACAGCCCTGGATAAAATAAATGAAGGTAAGAGTTTTAAGCCTAAAGTTTCTCTCCGTACAATCAGAGCTTCTATACAACCAAACACTCTAATGAGGCCTGGAGGGCTTAAGCGTTGAGATCACGATTGAGCAATGAGTTTTAGGGGTAGTAGTGCAGGATGGGGTTAAGAAGAAATCTAAACTATAGAATCGAAAGCATTCTTATTGAGAAAGGAAGGAAGCTCCTTGCGCATAATAGAAAGTAGTTGGAAGATAGTGAACGTCAACTTGGAATGGTAGCGGTGCAATAGTTTGCAAAAGCTTTGGAGGAATGTTTGAAAAGGGGACGAATGATTTTTATACCACAACAAGGGAGGGGGCCAGGAGCTTCATTGCATAGAGGTGCTCAAATGCAAATGGCCTTTACATGGCGTTAGTAGAGTACAGTGGGGTGGGAGGCAAAATTTTATTTTTATACCGGAAGATATGGAGGGGATAAGGTGGAGGAGGATGGCAAATGCATTAAGGGAGGCCATTTTGAGGGAGGGGATCACATCTCGTAAAATGAGTGGAGTATCATAGGTATCATCAGGGATGGGGATCTAAACACAAAGTCAATTGTACATGGAGGCCCTAGTGCAGACGACTGCGCAGGTGCATTCCCAAATACAATATATGCGGGGAGGGGCCAGCGGTGGTAGAACTCAACAGCAAACCTCATTAAGATGCATATAAAGTCAGGGGACGGAAATGGCCCAACACACTACTGGTACAGACTGTGCGCACTGGAAGGGTGGCGGTGGTACGCCCATTGTTGCTCTGGCAGGCGATGGCATGCACAATACTCTTAAGGGCATGTAATCCCAATTAATAGACTTGTAGGAGAAAGTGGTTGCTCTAATACGTTGTGTTGAGGAGGATAAGGCTATGGGCCTGGGCAATGCACTTAGGAGTGATGTTAGGTCCCATCTAGTTGTAGGCAATCATGCTGGGGTTAAACCCATGGGAATCAATAAGAACCCAAGGGACTAGCATGATCTGATGGGCCTCGAGCAGTAGGGTCGTCAAAAGAAAATGAAAGGGCAGGTGGCCCGAAGGTATTAAAGGCCCCAAGTTCTGGACTTCAAACCAATGGGAGAAAATAGAGGGAAAGCCACGACGAGTACTCAGCCCATGTGGAGAGCTAAAGGTGGGGGTGTGACTAGGCCTTCAGTCACTTGACCTTAAGCTTGTTCACTTGAGTATACCCGACCCAAAATTAGGGTTTCGAACCTGGGCCGAAACCCGGCTCAGATTAGCTTGGTTACTAAAACTCGAAAATTAAAGTTTCAGGTTATACTCTTTTTTTTTTTCTTTTTACAAAAGTTTATATGTCATTTTTTTTCAAGAAAAAAAATATTATTGAAAGCATATTTTTATCTAAAGGCCTATATTTTAATACGATCTTTTCAAAGAAAAAAATGTAGAAAACTAAAAATATATTAAAATGGAAAACTAAATTTATGTAAAAAATAGCTAAATGTAGAAAATAAAAATATAAACAACTAATTAACTTTTTAACTAAATGCATGTAAAACAAAAAAACAACCAATATTCATCATGTAAAATGCATGCAACATACATAATGCAATTCACTACGTATTATACTGTTCGAACTAATTAGCTAAGATCATTGCAAAACACATACATTGCTTTAATTAAACTCCAATACACAATAATAAACTACAATGGCTAAGAGCAATCCCAAGTAGTCCCATCAGCACTGGCCATAAGAGCAATCCCAACAGCAGCTAATCTTTCCTAATTACATCTGATTTTTCATACTCTTTGTTCCTTCTTGCTGCCATTCATTCATCTATTTTTTCCAAAACTTGGTCTTTTATTAACTTAGAACGCTTCAAAGCTTTTTTCCTAAGCTGCTGCAAAACTTGTAGCATAAGAAAGCAAATATTAACTATAAAGTACTAAAACAGTAGATAACAGCCATCGAGATGTAAGAAGTACGGTATCTAAAACTATTTAAATATCTAGAATTCATTAAGAAACAAGTGCAAAAATGGTGGAGAAACAGTGACAAAAGGACCAACTCAAAAAATCTGTGAATTGCTAAAGAAAAGATAAATTTTAGTAGAGATTGCAAATGCAAAGTAGAAAGTATAACTTTGCAATAGAGAGCTCTCTTCTAAGAACATTGGCATTGACTTAGCCAAATGCCAGTGTAGCTATTAATTTAGCCAATTCCTCCCAAATTTGAGCCACATTGGATTAGTTAAATGAAAGTTATCCACCAAATGACCTATAGTAAATTTAGCAGACAATCTTGAGCTCCCTGCAATCATGTGTAAAGATAAAACATTGAATCAGCTTCATTGCTAAACATGGAGAACAAGATGTCTAACCAGCCACAGTATAACACAAGCCAAAGTAGAATGCGATAGTATCATATGAAAAGCAGTGGTATTTTGAACTTTTTTATGATGGCAAAAGAAACAAGAGATGAGGGTGAAGGAGACTTGTTATCCCATTAATGTTATAGCTAGCTGCTTGTTGATCCATCTCTAGAAGGTCAACTTCATCAATATCAATATAGACAAGAAAACTGCAAACAAGAAAGATAATATTTAACCAAAAAGAACTCATAGGATCAAAAGCTAAAAAGATGCCTTAACCCTAAGGCACAATCTCCTAAACTCTTATTTGCTCTTAGAACAGAAAAATTCTTGAGTGCACACATGCTCACCATAGAAACACATACATAGAAAACATTGATATCTGGTTATCTCTGTAATTCATCCAAACAAACCAAAAAAGCATGAGCAAAATAGACCCAATTAAACTACTTAGGCAAAGGTGGAACCAAATAAGAAAATACAATCTTAGAGCTAATTAAAGGTGAAAAACAAATCGCTGAACCAACTCGAACCAGTTGATTCGGTCTGGTTTTGAACCGATTTTGTCTAGTACCGGTTTTAGCTTTTCAAAAACCGGCTAGAACAAGTCTGGTTCCAATTTTCCCTCTTCTTGCACCTGACTGGACCGGTTCGTATATATATTATTATATATTATATATAAAATATTTTTATATTATATGCTAAATTGCTAATTAATATAAGATTTAATTTTAAAATCCTATTACTCATAATAATCAAATAACATAAAAGTAATATAATATTTTATATAACATAAAACTTTAAATTTTATATTTTAATCTTAAACATGAACATTTGTTTGATCATATGTTATTAATATAAACTATATATATATCAAGGATAAATACATCATATAATATATTATCACTAGCATATATGTAACCACTAGCATATTAATTATTATCACTAACATATATAATTAAATATATAAATAAGCTAGACACTAACATATTATCACTAGCATATTGTCAGTATCATACATAAATTATAATCAAATTCTATATCACTATATGATACTATTATATATATGTATATATATATACACTAATACTATTACTATTAATAACCCACTATATATAAATCAGTTAATAATTTAACAACTATATAAATCACTATAACAAAATATATAACTATATATAGTATTAGTATTAGTATAAATATAGTATATAGTATTATTATCATAGTATCACTATAATAGTATAAGATATAGTTAGTATATATATATAATATATATACTATAGTATAATAGTATCACTATAGTATATAATATATACTATACTATATATACTATATATATACTATATGTATTATGCACATAGACTAAATTTTAGTCCTGAAGGCCAAACGATATCGTTTAACTGGGCCTAGGCTGCTTTTATATAGTTTTTGAAACGACATCGTTTAATGGAGGAGATATATAAATCAGCTCCAGCTAACTAAAATGGCTTCATTTTTAGGAGGAACTAAACTACGCTGTTTTAGCTACTTGGGGCTCAGGGTTACATCCCCTCACCCCTTGGGACCCTCTCATCTCTGCTCTACCTCTCAAGTCCTTGAGTCCCCGCAGTCGTCGCTCACTCCGTCAACAGCTCCCGTTGTCGATATTGTTGGTCCATTCTATTCTCCTTCAATTCTAGCTGTCCCCAAGGCTACAGAATCACAGGTATTGTTTTCTCCGCTCTCGACGAGCTAATCGGTATGTGAACATATATATGCTTTTTAATTTTCAAAATATTACATTTACTTCATCAATCATTACAATGTTTCAACTCATTGATAATTGCTTCATTTCATTTAGATTTTTTTATTGAATTTACATATTTAAGATTTTGGGTTTTTTTTTTGTTTACAAATTTCGAAATCTAATTTAGTTATATTTTATAATTTTGTTGTATAGCTCCCCATCAAGCTAAATCTGTGTTTTATATTTGCGGAAGGTATAGTTTTATATTTTGTATTCTAAGGTTTAGGGTTTATATATGTTGTATAGCTCTCCATCGAGAATGAACATGTATAGCTCCCCACCAAGCTGAAAATAGCTTTATTTTTTTCCTTTTTGTTTTTGTGGGTAATTATGTTTGTTTGTTCATATATATATATATCTGTTAGTATATTTGAGCCTAATAAATGTTTTTGGGTTGAATGGATGTCATCAGTGATTCTACTGGTTTGGTTTTCTTGTGTTTTCTTGAATCATTACAATGTTTTGTGTGTATTCTCTATTTGAATTTTCTGTTATTGCATTGATGATCTTTCTTTCTCTATTAATCTTTATTCTCTGTGTATTGATATAAGGAACCCATAAGCTTTTTCTCTTGTGCTATGTAATGAGAAGCAGGGTACTTTGCCCTTTTGGCTTGTAGTTGCAATGTCTGTACTTGAGATTCCTTATATCAATTTATTGGGTGTCTATTGAACATTTAAAAAAAAAAAAGTCAATTTTGGTTGATCCTTCCTTCTTCTTCTTTTGTGTATTTTTTGTCAGCTGGTAGCAATATGTTCATAGCTGCATATTGTAAAAACTTTGATGAGCTTTTGATTTAGGGTTTATTTTGTTGTCACAGACTTTTTTTATAGCAGATTTTATATTTTGTAGCAGATGTTTTATATATTAGATTTTAAATTTTGTAGCAGATTTTTCTATAGCAATTTTTTTGTTATAGCAGAGTCTAAATTTTTATAGCATATTTTTTTATGAGTGGAAGATCAGCTTCAGGTGCGGCATTTTGGCTTGTTTTCTGAGATAGTGGGGAATGGTGTTAAACACAAGGGGGCTCGCTACGATGAAGGTGGCCAAGGTCTAGCCTCAATGTAGGACAACATAGAGGATATTGTTTGGGCTATTCGAGGGAGAGAAAGAGAGAGAGCAAGAGAGTGACAAAGTGATAAAAGAAACAGAGAGGGAGAGGCTTATGTACGGCCTATGGTGGTTGGAATTGTGGAGAGCGACGCAGCATGAATGATGTGGAGTTGGGCACGACAGCGAGTAGGAGTCACGGAGAAGAAAGGGAACAACGGCTTGGTGGAGTGTAGTAACGCAGTGGTGTTGGTGAGGTGAGGTAGAAGGTGATGACAAAGGGTGAGAAATTGAGAGATGAGGGTGCTCGGAGCAGGAGGGGGAAGAGAGAGAGAGAGAAGGGGGAAAGGGAATAGGGAAAAGAAAATAGGGCTTGGAATTTGTTGGCAGAAAAATGCTTCTTGCAACCGGCCTGTACAACCGGTGGGGAATCTCCACGTCATTAAATAAAACGATTTGTTTCATTCTACTGCAAATAGAGTAAATCACATAAAGGAAATGAGTGGGAGAAAAAAAAGGAGACTAACGACAAGGAAGAGTCACAATCTCTCTCTCTCTCTCTCTCTCTCTCTCTCTCTCTCTCTCTCTCTCTCTCTCTCTCTCTCTCTCCAGAAATACCCACCAAGACCTAATGGACTTTGCTTAAAACGGATGAAATTGAGTCCACCTACACAATGACCGACGTTCTTTCCCTTCAAAATGGATTTTGGCGTGGCTTCAGCACCACGACCACCAACGCCGTCAGATGGCAGCGAAATTTGAGCTAAAGCGCAAGCTTTTCAAGGCCTTTCTAGATCCTAATCTCCCCGTAGAGAAGTAAGAAAGCGTCTTGGTAGAGAAAGCGTCTTGTCAGATAGAACAAACAAGATTTGTGCTTTTGAAATGAAATATTTGCTTGTTTACAGTGATGTTAGAAATAATTTCTTTGTTTTGGGATTCTTTTTGTTTTGTTTTGAATATTTGGAAAATGAGTTTTAGGAAAGTGAAATGCATATGCGTTGGAATAGAATTTTCTGTAGTAAATTCTCTATGCGGTCTGTGCAAAATGCTCTCACTCAAATATGAAATTTTTCTCAAATTTCTTCCCGAGGTTCTACTTCTTCTAAGATATTTACAGTTAGATGGACTATTTTCTTTCCGAAGTTCTACTTTTTTCAAATTTCTCTCTGTTTTTTTTTTTTTTTTTCTGACAAATGCTGACATGGCAGTCAGCCAGTTACACGGCTGTTGCACATGTTGGTTGTATGTAGTAGTTCTGTTGTAGGTGTCTAACATGAAGTCGTTTTGAGAGGGATCGGCTCAGAAGTTCCTAAGGATTTCCTAATGGTTGGGCTTGGGTTTTGGGGCTAGACTTCACATTTAAAGCCTACATATAAGTCCCTACTTTTGAGCTCATGCAATGAGCTTTATAAAGCCTATCTTTTGGGCTAAATTCTTAGCAAGATCAGAGCAAAAAATAGTGCAACTAAACATATAGCATTCTGCAAATAAATACTTTTACCATCTTTACTAAAATACAAATGAGTAGGATTAAAGATACAAATCACCTATCAACTTAACAATTTTTAGTTTTGATGATTAACAATTACTAACTTACTTGGGATTTTGGCAATTCTTACTTGGGAGGTTTCTTGTCTTGTTTTAACATACAAGTTTGGATTCTAGTGTTTCTATGGCGTTCTCTGTCCAAATGAGAGTCTAGTTTTATCGGTGTGAATTAGTTCTCTAAGGTTTGCTGAAGATTTCATAATGGCTGAAGATATTTCAGAACGTTGGAAGACATTATCCCCATCCGAAAATGAGAAAAATGCAGTATGTTTATCTGATCATTTGGAATCTAAAACAATATAACACAAAGCAGTGCCAGCTATTCAAACTCCTTACAGTGAAGTACTACAACAAAAAGGCATTCAAGATGACGATGATGAATTTGTGGCGTCCAAATACTGGTTTTCAAATTTTTGACATGGCAGAGAATTTGTTCTTGGCGGCTTTCTCAAAACCAGGCAAAAAAAGAACGTATTGTGAACAATGGCCCATGGACTTTTGGAAACAATTTGGTGATAATTTATGATTATGATGGCTCTCTGCAAGTTTTGAAGTTTTCGATGTCTTTTGCTTCATTTTGGGTTTGAATTTATGATCTTCATATGGATGGGATTAATTCGAGGGCAGTAAGGAAAATTGCTAAAACCATGGGATATGTAGAAGATGTTGATCTGCCAAAAGTTAAGGCATGGCTAGGGTGAATTTGTGAGGGTTCGTATTTCATTGGATATAAGCCAGCCATTGCCTTGTGGCAAATGTGTGGCTATTGGGGGTTCTGACTTCGTTTGGGTTCACTTCAAGTATGAGCGTCTTCCACAATTCTACTTGTTATGGGATCCTTGGCCATGGTGATCGGAATTGTTTATTATGGATTCAACATAATGAACAGTTTGATATTCAGGGTTTTCCTTATGGTCCATGACTAAGAGTTGGTAGCAGTCCATTGAAGAATCGGTCCCATGGTGAAATGAAGCAGAATTTGCAGGAGGGTTCACAATTAGGTAATGACTTGGAGAATGACTCGGATATGTCTTTGGAGAAATCTCGGTGGAGGGTGCCATTCTCTCTTCGAAATTGCTGATAGTTACTTTTGCAGAGCAGTTTGACAAAGCCATCCAACCGTTGAGTAACTATCCCTCTACAAACATCATCAGGCCTGATGGGCCTAGCCCAGACACTTATGGGCCTCATTTAGGGATGGATATGCTTCCCTCAAATGAAGCCCTAGTAAAATCGAATCTAAATGGAGGTTCTTCATCTGGTTAGGGCAAGGCTTCTCTGAAAATTGGAAATCAAACAAGGTGTGTTGTGAAGACTCGAGCATCATTGATTCCTTCTAAATGACACCACAATCAGAAACATATGACTTTATCTTCTGACGGTAGCATTTTGAAGAAGCTGATGACAGTGTTATGGTGGAAGTCCATGTTCTATTGGTGAAGGCTAGTGACCAGTCCCACCGTACACCATGAAAATCATGAGCTGGAACTCCCGAGGCTTGAGAACATAGTTTTAAATTCCATTCCGTTCCGGCCAGAATTTCCCGTTCTGGTGTAGTATCCGGTACACTATGCCCCCTCATTTCGTTTCTCTCCAAATTCTGGCCATTCCGGTCAAATTCCGGCCGGAATTGGCATTTCGGTCCTTGTTTTGTTTCAGACTGTTTTTATAATTTTCTTGTACTTAAATGGCATTTTTGTAAATTTTAAATCCAGATGGTATTTAATTAATTCTATAATATAAAATGTATTTATTTAATTTTAATTTTTTTGTAACTTTAAATATGTCCCCTCGTTCTCTTTTTTTTTTTAATTTCATTATTCTTAATAATTTCTCTATTCTTTTATTTTTTTTTCTTTGTTTTTGTGTCTCAACTCAAGTTTACTATTTCTTCAATGCATATTCATTTTATAAATCTTCAATTCTTCCATATATATATATACACATATACATGATACACACCTACATATATATGTATTTATTCTATTACTTGTTAGTTTATATATACATATAAATATTTATATATAATATATAATTAATCCCGAAACGTACACCGGTATCGAAATATTCCGTTCCAGTACTTAAATCGGAATACTCACCGAAACGGAATTCAAAATATTGCTTGAAAACCCTCAAGAAGTTCGTGCCCTTCAAGATTTACTTCAGAGGGAGGATCTTGACATAGTCTTCATCATGGAGACTCATTCTAATACACGTCAAATGGAGTGGTTGAAATACCAGTTGGGTTTTTCTTGCTTCCTTGCAGTGGCTAGTTCTAGATGGAGTGGAGGATTATGTCTTTTCTAGGGAAGAGAGGTACAAATTTCTTTACGCTCTTGCTCTAAATTTCATTTTGATATGTCTATTGTGGACCCTGTTGTTGATGAAAGATGGAGATTAATTGGAATGTATGGCAACCCTATGATTGGTCAAAGACATGAAACATTAGATTTAATGAAATACTTGAAGAATCAGTTGGAAGTGGCGATGTACAGACTCCGCTCCGACTCTGACTCCAATTGTCCGACTTCGACTCTGACTCCGATATTGTACATATTTATAAAAATATATATATTTTTTATAGATTAATCATATATATTTTATATAACTATAACTTGTATGAGAAAATTATTATAAAATAATATAAATTGACTAATAATAGTTTAGTATATGGAAACACAATACTATTAACTATTACTACCATATAACACTAATGAATAATAACTAATGTATAAACACTAATATCTAATAACATGTAATACTAATTATATAATAACTAATGTATAGTAACATTTAATACTAATGCATTATGTATAAACACAAATATATAAATTTATAATTACATGTAATACTAATATATAATAACTAAAGTATAATAACATGTACTAGTAATGTATAATAATCAATGTATAATAACATATAATACTAATATATAAACATTAACTTATAATAATATATAATACTAATGTATAATAACATTAATTTGTACAATGATTTATTTTTTCAGTTTTGGTTATGTTTTAACAAAATTGAAATTGAAAAAATATTTTAAAATAAATCTAGAAGCCCAAATCCGATTAGTGATAGCCCAAGATGATCAAATTGAAATTTCAAATGGATTAAGAAAAAAAGCCCAATAAAAAAGTCCAAATCTCACTCCACTCCGACAAGTCGAAGTCAGAGTCGGATAGGAGGCTATGCGAATCGGAGTTGGAGTCAGAGGTTGGATTCGAACTCCAATAAAGTCGGAGTTGGAGTCGGAGGTAGGGCACTCCGACTCCGACATTGTCGGTGCTTTGCCCTACATGCTCGGTTTGATAACATGGTATGGGCTGTAATGCAACTCAAGGATCCCAAAATTCTAAATTAGTTTGTGATTCTTGCCTGAAGCGCATGGAAGTTCAAGAATTTGAAAAATTTTCAGCAAAGTGATTTCTCTCCTCTTGATGTAGTTGGGAACTATTTTTCTTATGTAGAAAATTATCAAATGATTCGAAGTCACCAACAAGTTAATAAGCAGCCATTTACATTTGCCTGGAAACCTCCATCACTTGGAAAATGGAAGCTAAATTTTGATGGGGCTGTCTTCATTCAACAGAATCTGTTGGGGGGTAGGAGATATCTTGAGGGATGATTCTGGAAGTATGATTATGGAGATTTCGAGAAGGGAAGCAGGTACTTATATGGTGGAGGAGATAGAGGCTCATACTTCTTTGAGAGGATTACAATTGATCCTCCACATGGGAATACCTCATGTGATCAAGTATATTATTTCTATGCTTGACTATGTATGATAAAAAATACTATGATGTATACATATACTAGACTATTAGTCTATTTATATTTTAGTATAAGTATATTATTCTAGAATAATAAGCACATTCTAGTATAGTATTGAATTTAACTATATAAGTTATATAATTTTTATGAGTATATATGATCAATATATAACTAATACATACTATTATAACCTATGTATACTTATATCAGAGTTGGAGGAATAAGTCGAATGTCGGTGCAAAGTTAGAGGCTAAAATCGAAGGTGAAGGTTGGATGACGAAGTCGGAGTAGGGAAAAAAAACAGATTCATCTCCAACTCCGACTAAAATACAAAAAAACCTACGACTTCGACTCTGTTTTATTGGAGCTTCACTTCGATGGTGTGGAGTCAAATATTCAGATTTTTATGCATCCCTAATGTATTAAGGCTCTCTCTCTCTCTCTTTTCTTGTATTCCTGATTTTGTTTTATTAAAAAAATTGATGGTTTCTTAGCTTTTTCTCATGAGCAAATAGGAACATTGAAAGAAAAAAGAAGTGGTAGAAGCATCGGTACAATACCAAAAAGGGAATGAAGGCAAAGATGAGAGGGGAAAAGTCTCTAGTACCAAAGGTCCAAAACAATTGAGCTTCCATTGTGTGAGACACATCGAGAGTGGACATCATAATTTGGGTTGCTTCAAATCGTATTTGAGTCATATATGTGCCAATTCTGTCTGTGTCATTTTAATTGAACGGTTTAAACTCCTCAATTATAATCCGCTAATTTCATATGAAGTTCGTGCCCAATTCCCAAGTTACGTACAAAATTAGTGGCCTTACTTTGAGTTTTGAAGCCTTGATCACGAACAAGCACTATTAGTGGAGTGGGTTTTGATAGATTCTTACGATGCTTCTTTCTTTTAGCTAATTTTTTCAATGTTTGTCTCAGTTTTTTCAAGACTTAAGATATGTTTGGAAACATAATTGTTCACTATTATTTACAAACAGTTAATTACTATTCATAAATTATTTCACTATTATTCATATATAGATGATCTAAGATACTCTTAAGGCCCGGTTTGGTTACACGGTACAAATGAGATGTCTCATATGTACCGTACACTAGTTTTCTCTATCCAAACACACTATATTTCATATTTAAATTTTAAAAACATCCATTTAAATAAATAGTAAGGAAGATTGCACAGTACGTGAACAGTAACTGAACAGTGCATAAACAACGACATTTTTGCTCTCTAATTAATAGTGGGACCCACACCTTTTTAAAATCCTAAAAATTAAAAACTATCTCATCTCATCTCACTATCCAAACACACATCTTTTTTACAAACTATTTCATCTCATTTTAACTCAAAAATTTTACTATTATTCAAAATATCTTATCTCATCTCATCCGAACTGTATAACCAGACAAGGCCTTAGCATCCAAACGGAGCCTTAATAGCTAAATATTTTGTTGCTAAGAAAATACAAGGAAAGAAAATGTAACTTGTGAATCTCATACTAATTTCCGGGTTGCACTTTTATTTTCGATGGTGTTCTTTGAACAACAATGTAGAGAAGGGGATGCCTGTTTGAGTTGTTTACCGAGCCTACTAAACAATGAAAGGATTGATACTAGTAGATAGATCGAGGCCAAAAGATGTTTGATTACTATTTTTCAAGAATAATTTTTGTTTGAAATCGGACAATTTCTGTAGATTTGAAGATGTTTGGTTTAGAATTTTCAAACTTACGAAAAAACTTCTTTGTAACCAAACAATGTCTTATTCTTTGGTCCAATCATATCGTGTTGATTAGATTCAAGACTAGCTCTTTCTCTGCAAGTCAAAATTAGAGAGATATAGACCAACTAGTAGTAAATGAGATAAAAACTAATTAGGACAATGCTACGTGGACCAAGAGACTAGATCGAGAAAATGGACTGATAAGTGAAAATTTTACTTTTTTTTATTTTTTTTATTTTTTTGTTTTATTTTTAAATATTTTTTATACATCTTTAAATATTTTTTTAAAGAAATATTAATTCACTAATAATTATTTTCTTAATTATTAAATAAAAATAAAAAATACAATCTGTCAAGATTCAAAGACATTAAAAATGTTAATATAATATCGATCACAATCCTTTTCCATTTAATTATAAGGGATTGAACCTCAATTAATTTGAATCCCACTTGTTAGAATATTATCAAGATTCAGAGATATTTTAAAAAAAAATTCAGAAAAAGAGATAGGAAAATGAAACTTTTTGATTTGATTGGTGTAGCCTTAATGTCAATGGTCCGGTCCCCTCATGTTGAGAAGATGATGGCTTAGACCATTGGCGGAACTATATAGAGGCAGCCACCCTCCCAAATTTTGGAATATATATATATATATATATATAAATATATATTAATTTTTTAAGATTTAATATGATTATATTAATCTCATATTATGTTGGTCTCCTTGTAAAAAATTATCTTGATCCCATCTATAAAATTATTTTAATCTTATAAATTATTTTAACCTAGAAATAGAATAAAGAATATTTTATTTCAATTTTATTTTTGCTCAGGCCCCCTACAACACATTCATGGTTACGCCACTAGCTTAGACATACATGACTTCTCCTGAATTAAAAAAAATAGAATCGGCTACTCTACTATCGCTCAAGTTGACCGTTTGTTGTTTTTTTAAATTTTTTTTCTTTTTATATCTTTTTAAGATATTTAAATATTTTAAAATAATTTTTAAAAAAAATCTCAACACACTTAAAATTATTTTTTTAATTATTAAATTTAAAAAAATTATCAAGCAGTCAAATTAATCGGCAAAGCAGTTTTTTCCTAAAAAGTAAGCTGAGTCAAAATTTTCCTTCAAAAAATGAATAGGAATGTGGACCTTTAGCTTGTCAGTACCTGTACCATGAGTCATGACCATTAGTATGAAAACTTAAGATTATTTTATTTTATTTTATTTTATCGAGATACTCTTTAGAACATTTTTCAAATTTTGAAGGAAAAACTAAATAAATTAATGATCTTACCGAGCTCTTTCCCTTTCTTATTTTTCTCAACATTTTCTATAATTTTTAAAAATAGAGCTATACACATGTAATTTATAAAAATACGATGGAGTTTAATATAATTTAAATTTCTCTTCAAATTATAAGAAGTGTACAAGGTAGAGAATTATAAATAAGAAACTCTCAAACCCCTTGTAGAAATAATAGGCAATATATATAGCCCAAAAAAATAGATAATTGTTACCTTAAACAGCTGGATTTAAGACTACCATATTGAAGAAAAATGATATTTATAGAGAATAAAAATGTCGCATAATTTTTTTAAAAATTGTGAATAAATAAAAAATTTATATAAAAATAATAATTTTTTAATAATAGGCTTCACTCTAACGTTACATAATTCTTTTCTACCATATCATCATCACTTTATATTATTTCCGCAACACAAATGATAAATGCATAAAATAAATGGAGCGATACAGTAGTTTTTCTTTTATTTTTTGTTTATTTATTTACTTATTTTTTAATTCTTAGGCAGCTCGGACGCATGGCTCCAATTTTGTGGAACCTTCAAAGTTGACTTGACTGTCGTATCTTTGAACACTTTTCAAAGATATTTTTTAGAAAGAAAACAAAAAAGTGTGTAATAGTTAGATATTTTATAACTATAAATATTATTTTTCGATGACAAGTTTACGTTTGCCAAAGAGAATAAGTACAAAAATATCTAACAAAAATAACGTTAAATTTATATTTCTCATTGAAAGTGGCTATTGAAAAAGAGTTATCGATATGAATTTTGTATTTATTTTTAGCGCCACGTTAGGGAGCTCGATTTGAGCTCCCGTTACTTTAGCTTGATTAGATTTTTTAATTTTTTTTAATTTAATGATTAAGAAAATATTGTTTAATAATATTATAATTTTTTTATTTTTTTAAAAAAATTTTAAAGCGTTAAAAAAATTCTAATCTTTAAAAATTTTTTTCACATCAATTTTTTAACTCTTTAAAATATTTTTTTAAAAATAAAAAAATTTACAATATTATTAAACAATATTTTCTTAAACCATAAGTTAAAAAAACTTAAAAAAAAAAAATTAAAAAGCCCCATCTGGCAAAAGTAACGGGAGTTCAAATCAAGCTCTCTACCATTTTTTTTATTTTTATTTTTTATTTATTAATAGTTAAAAAAGCATTTTTTAATGACTTTATGAATTTTATTTCTAAAATGTTTAAAAGGTTTAAAAATTATTTAAAAAAAAAATTATGCATTCAATTCTATAATATTACCCTTAGTATCCAAATATGTTAGTTTTGTAAATTTGTTTTTAAAAATATTTATAACTTAAACATTTATCTTTGTGAAAGAAAAATGATATTTACAGTTATGTAATATGTAAGACTCGCACTTTAAAAAAAAAAAATAGATAAAGATAAAATTCACATAAAAAATTAATTTTTAATATTAAATTTTACTTCTTTTTTAAAAAAGTATAAGCTGCTTGTACAATATTTAATATTATTACCTTCAAAAAAGGTAATGGTACGGCCGCCAGCTATGTTTGCCAAATTGCTGGATTGGCTTCCGATGTGAAATTCTGGCTTCGTCTTCTGGGCTATTGACAATACGTTGTACATTACTTTTCTTGCCATTCTTCTTTCCGTTTACCTATAACGTGCCACCGAGACATAAACACCAAACTTTGAAAATCTGCTCATGTTTGGTTTGGTTGGCTCAATTAATTCTGTAATCTTATCTTTACCACTGGATTTTTTTTTATTTTTTTAAAATGTTTTTAACCTACCATACATTGTCGGTCTCCTCATGTCAAGTTTCACGCAGTTGGGTATGGCGAAATAACGCAAGATTACACAAATTAAAGGGAAAAAGACAGCGACAATCTTATATATTAAGAGAATATAATGATCAACAATTTTAACACCTACATAAAACCTAAAAAAACATGATCAGGAAATCGGACGTTTTCTGCAGAAAACTGATTTCCGGCCGCAACTACTCGCCGGAGAATTGGCACCGGCAGAGAGGGCAAGAGTCATGGTGGGAGAGCCACGAGGTGATACACGTTTCATGGAAGACATGGCCACAAGGGACTTGTTTACCAATACCATCTTCACCCGTCGACCCAAAGCTTTCGATGCAGACAGAACAAACATGATCACTCGTTGTAGCAACCGCCGGCATGTTCATTAGCAAAGATCTGGGTGCTGCAATCCGACGGTCGGAATCGTCAGGTAAAGTGAGAACTTCGTCGAGGTCGAAGAGGAGATCTTTCGGATAGTTTGACATGGCGTTCGATTCAGTGGATATAGCAGCCATAGAAGAAGAAGAAATGAGAGAAGTGGAATCAGGTTTTTGTCAGTAAGCTTTTCTAGTGCTTGGGTTTAAATTGAACAGAAAGATGAAATGGGGAAGAGATTTTCAGGGAAAGCTTGTAAGTTTTGGCACTGCTCTCATGTCGATCGGTTTAAATAGGGATAATGTGCAAATGTACGGAAACTGTTTTTAATTTGAGAATTAGGACCAAGGGAGAAACAAAGGCACTTTATAATATTTATTAATTTTTATATAAATATTTGGTACAGCATTAAATGAACAATAAACACGGTAGAATTTATTTATAGAAAATATTTTATTTATAAAAGGATTATATAAAAACAATCTCATAAATTGATCTGATTGTCGGATTGTAAAATTAATTTTAATGTAAAGTAGATCTAACAAATCAAATGAAGTCACGTCAGTTTGTAAGATTATTTTATGTAATTTCTTTGATGTAGGAGTACTCTTTGTTTATCTCTAAAACAATTATGGAGAAGAAAAAGAGCCGTATATAGAAGGAGAAACTCTCCCTTCTCTCTAGAAAAGCTATTCATCTTTTCCGAGTATTTTTTATGCTCCCATCCTCCTTTTTGTTCATTTTCTAGTACTGATTTATGTATATGTTTTTATGCTAGTATTTTTTATCTCTCATTTCCACCGACTCGATTTTGGTTAGATCTATCGCACTCCGACGACCAACTATTGACACACACCCCACCACATAACTCTCCAGTCGCTGATCTACTGAGACGAAGCAGAATTGTGGCGAAAATCTCGATGCGTGACACTCACGCACGGCTTGTTCCATGCGTGATCGTCACATGTAGGTCGCGCCCTAATACGTCTGTCGGCTACACGCGACGTATATTCTCCATCTCAAGATCTTTCAGATCTGCCCCACCCCATCTCACAATCATCGGCGCGTGATTTCCACACGCCACCATAGGTGCACATGAAGAAACTTGGCCCGCCACAATTTAGCCCATCCGATGTCAGTCTTCTTACTATATTTTTGTTGTCCCTAACCGATGATCTTGAGGAAGGGAATACGGGTCTCTTCATGAAATATCTCATGAAAACAAATTACAGTGCATTTTCAACTTCCATTGTCTCTAGTGGTGGCTTCATAGTTAAACTGTAAAAAATCGTCATTTAAGACAGCGTTATCTTTGTAGGGTATGATCAGTGGGGACCAAGTATTTGGTCCTAAAACACTTTTTTCTTTTTTTCTTTTTTTCCACTTTTGCATTGTAGTTGTTGTAATTGAGTGTTTGTTGGGAAACCCCACCCCCTCTTCCTCATGTATCTCGTTTTCCTTATCTGAATTATATATTTGCTTGCTTAGGAAAAAAAAAAAACCATTCTGGTAAGAGAACTTGAAGAGACATTAATCTTATCCGTGTATATACTTTCTCAACAATAACTATAACAATTTCGGAAAGCTAACAAAAATAGAGATTAGATTCTTAAGATGAATAATGCAATTTATCAGACATCATCCTTTCATATTTAGTTTTTATATATGCACCTTTCACGTACAGTGTCCGTGTATTATTTCCTTGGCTTTAGCATTATTTCTAATGACTGTGTCATGTTTCTAATCAAAGGCAGCGTGGTAGTTGCAAAGTAATTTCCCTAGCTACCTGGTTTTGCTGGGCCATGCATGCAATTTGTTTTATGCCGGCCGGCCTGTCTTTGTGTTGCTGTCACCTTCTAGCCTGCTTCCTTCGTTGAATCTCTAAACTTCTGTTATCACGAGGTTGTTTCCATTTTTTTCAAGAATAAAAAATCATACATGAGGTAGATCGAGAAAAAAATAAAGTTTCCTTTTACTAATTGCTAACTAATTATATATTAAATATCAATTTGATCATATGATAAGCATGCATGCATGCTGGTCAAGTACCTGCGAGCGCTGCTTTGACTCTTCATAGTGTACCTTTTGGCCCCCACACACCCACTCCCACCGCAGCCAAATCTTACTGACAATGCACACACCACATGATCAGCAGCCGCCGGCCATCCAAATGGGAAAAAAAAAGTGTGAACAGATGTCAAATGCTTCTTATAATTCTACCAAGATAAAGAGTAATCTTGAGTTTGGCATTTCCAGTCAATTATTAGGAGCACAATTCAAATAGGTTATCGTGTTAACAACTTACAAAAATTATTTAAAATGTCACATCAACTTTCTTTAGTGGGAATGTCCCCGCTCCTCCTTCAAATGCCAAGGCTATATGGAATACTACGCTTGTTCAACCACTTGCACTGCCATTGATGGCTGGGCGGCTTAGTCGGGGTTTATCTTTGAGAGATGCCATATATATAATGACTGACTAGTACTGGAATGGATTTGGAGAAATTCACTAGGAAGTGAAGGACGATGGGGATAGGTGTGAGACAGTAAAATACATCAAGCTTAAAATGGTTCTCAAAGTCCAACACATCCGGGAGTCATAACTAGAAGATAAGGCTATGCATAATGGGTCGTAAGCCCGATCCGTCCGAAATAACCGACTTCATCAACCTGTGAAAGACGGGTTCATCGGATCAAACTTATGCCACCGGGTTTTATACAAAAAACCCATCGAATCCGTCGAAACTAAAACACTTCAATCTACTGCACGAAAGCACTCTCCTATCCACTACAGAAACCCTAGGCATTGTCGTGCCATTCTCCATTGCCGTTCATCGTTCGCCGTCGTCATTCTCCATTGCTGTTGGTCGTCGCCAGTTGCAGAGGTGCGTTCTCTTTCTCTCTCTTCTCTGGAGGTGAGATTTACTGCTTGGGTCTGTTGTGGGATGAAGAGTTTATAATTGATGAAGATTTATAATCTTTGCACTTGTTTTTGTTGTCCCTTAACACCATCTGATAATTAGATTTGCTTTTCACTTCATAAGGTGATGCGATTTGTAATCGATGAAGATTTATATTCTTTGAGGTTAGAAACTTAGATGAATCGATGATTATCATCAATTATTGGAGGGAAAACTAATGTTTGGAAATGAAGATTATTTTGTTTTGTTGGGTTTTATGCAATCCTTGTTAATTTTCTAGCATGGTTTTCTTATCCAAACTTTTAGTTTTTTTTTTTTTTTTCGGTGGTGGTAGTTTTCTCCAGTATCTTTCCATTTTTCAAGCCACCACTATAAGATAATACTTAGTTGGGATCAAACACTGGACAATGATCCACATAAAAAACTCTAAGGTTATACAACTTATTGTTATAAAAATAAAATTTATGTCAAATTGTCTAGAACCTATCCTCTATTTTCAGTCAATAAAAAAAAGATGAGTGGTTGATGAATTCTGGATTGACCATTTGTTAGTATTTAAATTGTAAAAAAGATAAAAAAATATATTTATGCACCACAAAAACTAAACAGAAAAGTAAGATCTTTCTTATAGTTTATTCTCTCATTTCCTACTTGTGTTTTGAGAGAAACTGAGACAAAGTGATTGATCCATATTTTGAACATAAAAGAAAGTCATAAACCCAACTACAAATGCTGCTAGCACATATTCTCAACAGAGTTTCAATTTTTTTTTTCAAAAGATATGTTGTTGGTATTAAGACCTAACATTCTCATCTTGGAAAAGTGTCTACGCTACAGACCATATTGCTTTAGAATCACTAAAGGAACATCATCATCATCACAAATTTGAAATCAGCCATATATAGACTCAAAAGTATAAATATGTATTCAAGGAACTTACATTTCCTTACTTCTTTTTTAGTAAAAGTATTTGTACTTTGGCTAAAATGATCTTAAAAAGTTAACTTTATTATCACATCTTTTTAGTCAATAATTAGCCATTGGATTTCACAAGTACTTACGTACGTTTATTTGATCAGTGGTTTCTCTTTCTTTTGAGTTTCTTTAAATCATAAAAATAGAGTAATTTTCCATTCATATCCTAATATCTTGATTTTTATATGTTATATTATATGTCAGCTCATTTATGGATTGCTTTGAGAGTGACACTCATACAAATTTAAGAGATAATGAGATTGCTACTCTTTTGAAAAATCAATTACAAATGGCTTCAAATATTAACTTGTCTAGTAACACAAGTCTCTCAGTCCTTCCATGTAAAAGGAGGGCAAATAAGGACCCTTTAGCAGTGTGGGACCATTTCACTAAAATAGATGAATGCCCTTTAAATAATTCAAAAACGAAGTGTAATTATTGTCACAAGATTTACTCTTGTCATTCCAAAAGATATGGTACATCAAGTATGCTACATCATCCTGGTACTCGTAAGCAACATCCTCATAGAATCAGACTTATGGATCAACAGGCTATGAGTCGTGAGGGGGCTCTTGAGAAAATTGGAGATAGTTATGTCAATAACTTGACAAATGCACATAAGTTTGATTCAAAAAATGTACGAATGACAATTGCTGAAATGATAATTTGTGATGAGCTTCCATTTAGGATAGTAGAAGCCCAAGGATTTAGGAAAGTATGTAGATAAGTTAAACCAAGGTTCCAAGTGCCATCTTGAACTATTGCAGCGAGAGAATGTATTAAATTATTTAAAATGGAGAATGAGAAGCTAAAGAAAATATTTAAGACGGTTGGACGGGTTAGTTTAACCACTGACACATGGACGTCGATTCAAAACTTAAATTATATGTTTCTTACTACACACTCTATCGACTATGAATGAAAACTACACAAAAGAATTTTAAACTTTTGCATGATCCCTAATCACAAAGGAGAAACAATTGGAAAGTATGTAGATTCATGTCTACAAGATTAGGGTATTGACAAAATCTTTACTGTTATAGTTGACAATGCTTCCTCAAATGATATTGCTATTGAGTATTTGAGGAAGTTCGTAGGAAGTTATTTGTTGGAAATGAAGTATATTCACACCAGGTGTTGTGCCCATATTATGAACTTCATTATGAATGATGGGCTAAAGGATTGTGATGATTCAATCACAAGGGTGCGCAATGCGGTTAGGTATATTAGATCTCTCGCAAGAATGGATAAATTCAAAAAGTGTATAGAGAAAGAGAAAATTGGTTGTACAAAATTAGTATGCCTTGATGTTTCCACAAGATGGAATTCAACTTATCTAATGCTAGAAGTTGCAGAAACATTTAAAAAACCACTTTTGTGATTGGAGAATGATGATAATTTTTTTTTTTGTTATTGTTGTAGTGTGAACTTGAACCTCTTTAACTCCAATGATTGGGAGAGAGTTAGAGTATTGATAAAGTTTTTGAAGATTTTTTATGATGCTACTGTGAGACTTTCTGACTCTTTGTATCTCACATCTAATGCATATTTTTAAGAGCTTTGTGACATCCAATCACATTTGTCGAAAATATGTCAAAGTAATGATGCAGTATTGAAATGTATGGCAGTAAATATGAAGATTAAGTATGACAAATATTGGGGATCAATCGAAAAAACTAACTTCATGGTATTTATTGCCATTATTCTTGATCCAAGATGCAAATTTAGTCTTTTGCATTTTTGGTTCAATAAAATATATGATGTTAATTTAGTCGAAGAAATGATTGCAAAAATCAAATAATTGATGATTGACATTTACGAAGAGTATAATGTTTTTTATGGAAGTTCAAGTGGAGTTTCCTATTATGAGCCTCCTTCCTCAGTTGATCTTAGTATGATTGATTCTAATTCTCTACAGATTTTTTGGGTTGAGTATGAGCAAGAAATTACTGAATCTAATTTAATGAACAAATCAGAGATTGATCAGTACTTAGAACATGGTTGTGAGGCACAAGCTCTAAATTTTGATATTTTAAATTGGTGAAAGATCAATAAAGTAAAGTATCCTATTTTGGCAAGAGTTGCACGGGATGTAATGGCCATTCCTGTTTCTATTGTTTTTTCTAAGTCAGCCTTCAGTGCAGGGGGTCGAGTGCTTGACCTATTTCGTAGTTCACTATCTCCAAGAACAATCGAAACACTTGTTTGTACACAAAATTGGTTGAAGGATCCAATACCCATTGACTTTCATACCTCCTTGGATAATATTAAAAACTTTGAGGCGGAATTGGGTAATAAACTTATTTCTTATTTACATATTTATTAAAAAATTTCATAATGTTTATTTTTATATCATTTAATAATCATCATATGTTTTTTTAGAGTTTAATCCAAAATCAAGCTTTACTTATATTGATGAGGAATAACTCATGGCCTATGGTCTGCAACTTTGCATGATGGTATGTTTCTCATTTTCACTCATTTATTAGAGAAAAACTAAACCACTTTGTGTTGACTTGAATTATGTGCTATTATTGATTTGGTGTGACTTTTTCATAATGGCAGATATAGAGGAAGAGATGGAAATCTGCTATAATTTGATCATTGGATACTTCTTAGTCTTTTATCAGTTGATGTTTATATTTTCTAATTTAGATAGTTTTTGTAATAGATGACTTTTGTACATTTTTTTTATTAGTTTTTGTATAAATTTAACCTATATGTTAGTCATTAAATCAAACAGTTCTAAGAAAAGACTTAAGGTGATTAGTGGTATTATGGGCAGTATGGATAACGTCCATCCAAGGGTCTCGTTATCTTGATGATAGTTTATTTTTTAGTAAGTTTTGTTGAAGTGAGGTTGGCATAAACTTAGTCTACAAAAATATGACGTTTCAACCGTTGGTGATACACAATAACCACTGTGGTGTGTAGCAGGCAGGACAGGAAGGGAAAAAAAAAACAGTTCGACTCGACCTGCACAGTAGCAATATCGGGTCGGGTGAAACGGGTCCAGACCCGGTTATATTTCATAGGGTTGCAGGCCTACTAGAAGACAAAGGAAGAGAGAGAAACAAGAAGGGACAAGGGGGTGAGGGTGTTAGGAGAAAGTAGGAAAGGGAGAGATGGTCAGACACGCAAAGCAAACATCCCTCACTACTATCGAGGCGCACGCATGAAGAGGGTCAAATAAAAGAGACCGACTGCCTAAGATTTTAGGGACTCTTTTTTTTTTTTTTTTGAATGCTTGGAGGGATTTTGGGGCCCCACTTCTTCAATCTCTTCTTCAATTTAAGGATAGAGAGCTCTAGAGAGAACATCTTCTCTAACAAGTGGATCTTCAGCTCCCATTGTACAGTAAAAAATGAGAGACTGTAACTAAACATACTATAAGAAATTCTCCCCTCCCCAAAACTTCGTGGACATAAGCATAGTGCTGAACCACATAAATCTATGTGTTCATCTCTCCTTATTTTATCTGCATTTAAATATTGTCAACCACCATAGACGTACGCACGGACATAGAGCAGTCGCATTGGACTACCGCCGGGGGCTCCGCACCTCACTGATCGAAGCCCAGTCTACCTAAGCACGTCTGGGAATGAATTTTTCTTCCCTTCCGGCCTACGCCCTTTTTTAGCGTTAACAATAGGCTTTAACTATTGCCAAGAGACCTCCTCATTGCATCATGTATATAGGGAGGTTAACCTGCAAGTGGCTGATGTGCTTGCAGAAAGGTGTGCCAAAGTTGTCCGCGAAGAGTTTATTACAGCACCAAAGGCAATAAATAAGGGATAGTTTACATATTATTGATAAACTACGACTCCTAGTGTTCCGTTGTAAATGATTTGTTTTATTGTTATTATTATTATTATTATTGAATTTTGTTTTTGGTTTTTAACTATGTTGAGTGTTTTTACATCTTGGATTTGATCCACTTCAATCTTCCTCCACCATAAGTAAAAGTAAGGGATAATAATATATATTTTTATTTAAAAGAAAATATTCTATCTTGAGTTGCTCGATCTGAGGCTGTGGGTTGGTTGAGTTTAGCTAGCTCTTTGTCCCTACTATGGAGCACTCAACCACCCCCATGTGAAAATCAGTTGGAAACTTGGTGAACCAATCCGTGTAGTATATATATATATATATGTAAAAAGCTGGACAAACTTATGTAACAACTTGCCCAATTACATTTCAGATTATTGAGGTGGAATAGAAACACGACTCAAAGGCTGAAACTTGGGTTGACAAATGGAGAACTGATCTACATATGAAGGCCCAGCTGAAGACAGAGGCCCAAAAATGTTTTCTAACAAAACCCAACCATGGTAGATAGTGAAGAGTACGCAGTGACAATATTATAGTTCTTTTCCTCTATTTTCCATTATAGTTTTTTTTTTTTTTAATTTTTCCCTTTCTATTTTGGCATTTATGGATGAGTTCGAATATCACTGCTCCCATACCATCATATTTATTTTTTAGGCAAAAGTCAAAACACACATTATTAGAACACAACTCTCATCATTGGAAGAGCCGTTCTAATCAACACGTAATGCACTCCTAAAGATGAATTAATTTATAAACACGCGGACACGGTTGGGTTTTCATAGAATTAACTTGGTACACATAGGGCCTAACACGTGGCACATCCTTTTATATATACATATATATATATATATATATATTTATATATATGAGCCGCAAGCTGGCAAAATTGATTTCTCAACAGACAAGCTAGTCCTAATGCATTACAACTAATATAATGGCTAATTATTGAGACTTTTTCGGTGAGGTCGCATTAAGATATGTTTATTTTTACAACAGTTAACATTTCATTTTACTTAATTATTATAATTTTTTTAAATTTTCATATAAAATAAAATAAAAAATTTAAATTTTTTAAAATTTCAAAATTTCAAAATATTAAATTTATTTAACTTTTATTTCAGAGAAAAACTACTTTGCAGCCCCAATTGCACTGCTCAAATGTAACGCTTGATAATTTATTTATTTTTTTAGTTAGTGATTAAAAAAATAATTTTTAATGTATTGATATATATTTTTTATTTTTTAAAAATATTAAATATATTAAAATAATGTGAATAGAAAAATTAAAAAAAAAATTACAAAAATAACTAACAGTAAGTTTGAACGATGCTATTTAAATAACAAAATTTACCTAAATAATATTATTCTTTAATCTCATCTAATCTCATCGTATCTATAAAAGCAAACGAATCTTGCTTAGTTAGAATATAATTAAAAAACCAATCACAATATCGGTTGCTCAAAAGTTGCTTGTCATCATTACGAAGGAAAAAACAAAGCGCTTCTCCGGGCGAAAGTCCTGCCTCTCTCTAAAAGCAAAACTTCCTCATCCTCTCTTTACTTTGTTCCACCCACCATCTTCCACTCGTTCCATTTTCGGCGCTATAACTTTTCATCTCCAACTATTCGGTCTAGGCCAGATCTATTGCTTTTGTCTACACGCCCCCACCCTGCAACTCCTCAACTGCCAATCTATTGGTATAGTGCGGAACTACAGTGAAAATCTCGTTACCACGTCCAAATGTTTTCCACGGCTACACATGATGTTGTACTAGCGTGGATTCCATGCGTCGTCACAGGCAAAAATGGCGTAAAAACGAGAAAAATCGGTTGAATTGGATCGGACTGTATTGGTGGATTTTGGTTCGGTTCGACGCCGGTTCTTAAGAATCAAAATCGATTTTTATACTTTGAAAATCGATTTGCACGAACCGGATGAGTATATAAATATATATATTTAATTATTTTATATATAATTTTTTTATATTATAATATATATTCTATGCTAAATTGTAAATTAATATTACATAAAATTCTAATTTTATTATTCATGTCTATTAATTATTTTAATATTAAACATTAACATTAATATTAGTTATTAATATTACCTTTTGAAAAGTAAGATCCCATTTGGATACAATAAGTGTTTCATCTTATTTCATTATTATATCTTTTTAAAATTTTCATACAAAATATAATAAATAATTCAATTTTTTCAAATCCTAAAACAATAATAATATTAAAAAATAATATTTTAATAATATTTTATTTAACTTTCAACTGTCATATCAACTCATTTCATCACAACTTACTATCCAAATAGTACCTTAATCTCACTAATAAATTAGATACTACTTATATTATTCTAGTATAATTATACACGAATCGATTAATAATTATTAATAATAAATACTAAATTCTTGTGAATAAAAAAAACAAATACTAAATTCTAATAATTAAATTTGGTGTTGAAAAAATTATAATACTAAATTTAGGTAGTTTCACACTTATAAACAGTAAATCAGAAAAATTGGATCAGACTGGTTTAATTTCAATGATGAACTGGTCCATATAGATTCTTATCACCACAGTGGTACGTAGAATTATATTAGAGCATTGGCGTTGGTTTTATCAAATTTATCTCTAAAATTTGATAAAAAGTACATATTTTTTATAAATCTAAAACCTCTCTAACTATAACTCTACATTAGATTAACTATTAGATTAATCAAAATTATAATATAATATTATTTTTTAATAATAATATTTTTAATTTACTTTTTTTTTCATATTTTACAATTACACTAATTATATGTTAATTAATAATTTAATTTAATACTTAAATTATTATTTTCCAACTTAAATATATTGTGGCTCAAAATTGAAAAATAATAATTTAAGTAAGTAAAATAATATTTATAAAGTGTGAACAGTTAGTCTTCAAATTTAAAGATAAAATTAAATATATTGTAACTCATAGTTAAAAATTTTAGTATATATTGAATCGAATATAATGATTTTAAATATAAATTTACTAAATTTTAAAAATAACACTCATTTGATAATTTCACTACCAAAATTAGGTTCTCTTTATAGAGAATGGATGTGGAGAATCTCACTCCATCTTCATATATCTTTATTTATATTAATAAAATGATTTGTTGATTAGAAATAAAAGAAATAAAAAAAGGTATTGAACAACTTTGCTCATAAGTCAAGTTTCCTTCGTAATAAAGTGCTCGCCCACGTGTATACCCGTGACATCATTCACCCTATTAATCTTTTTGTTCACATAATTTCTTCCTTCCTACGAAGATTATGATTGCCAACTTACATCATACTCTGAGGTCACTCAGATACTATGGGTTTGTATTTTTTAATTTTTTAATTTAATTATTATCTAATAATTATTTTAATACAAAATTAATATAATTTTTACAAATTTTAAAACAAAATAATATTAAAAAATTGATTTTTTTTTATAAAAAATTTATAATATTTTTCTTTCATTTTTTTCTCTCATTTTTTTTATGAATATTTTTTATCAAATCATTTGACTACAAGAAAACATACCCTAGAGTGAGTTTAGAAAATTATTACACATGATATGTAACAAGATTTGGCTCCTCACTTGATTTCACATTTAGGTAATTTATTTATTTATTTTATTTTTCTAAATGTAGAATTGACACGATCTGTGATTCAATTATATAATCCGTACATGAAATTAACCGCCTTCAATCCTGGACTTTTGGAGGAAACGTGTCCACCCTAGAGGTGGGGCCCCCGTTAATCCCACAGTAGGCTCCTCGCGAATACTGCCGTTGGATCAAGTCTGAATCCCCACACAATGTCGTGTCGGTTTGATGTTGCGGCTGGAGTGGTTATTTACTTATTAATCGCTGTAACGCGGGTCCCACGTACCCACAGTCAAGTCTGTGTGGGTCCCGTAGATTTTTTTCCGTGCCTCACCACACCACCTAAGATGGACGAATATAGGCCGTCAGATCCCCACTTTGTTGCTCAAATTATGGACATTTCCTACGTGGCGCCTCATCATGTACTCCACTGTGATTAGATTTGTCAAATTTAACCTAATTAGTTTGGCCCCACAGCTTTTCCAATGTGCCACCTTGCTATGTTATAGAGACGGTTTACCATTGCATATGTCCTTCCCATCGGCACGTTTAGATTCTGTTGTCGTGGGGGTAACAATCTCCTACATTCTCGTATCAAAAGAAGACGTAGGACTATGCAATCAGTATCCGCCACGTCAAGATTCTTGGTTGCGGGTACAGATACTTGGGGGGTGTTGAGTAGGGCGTGGTAACATAGAATGGTTTCCTCCAATAATGGCGCAAAAACCAGCGTGGCACTTTGCCAGATCGAGAGAGGACACGTGGTGGCGAAGCGAAAAGGAAGCAAGTACGACGCTTTTACAATCAATGCCTTTGCCTTTTTTCTCCTCTCTCTCTCTCTCTCTCTCTGTTGTTTTTACGTTTGGTAGAACAATGCCCTTTTACATCTTTGCCCCTCCTTTCACTGGGGATGCGTGTGTCATCCGAACTAATATCTACCCACACGTGTCACTCTCTGAGACGTCTCTTCTGCTTCTTTTATCCCATCCTCGACCCCGTCTCTCTCTCTCTCTCTCTCGCGCGCGCTAGGTAACTTCGGTGAATGCGAGTGAGACACTAGCTAGTATATATATTATTATAGAAGGCATGGAGGAAGAGCAACTCGAGCGAGTCGACTCGCTAGCCGAGCCGGACATGGCATCGACGAGCTCAGGCTTCTCTTCTATACTCAACACGGAAGACTCCAGGAGCACAAGTAGCTCGGGAGACATCTCCATCATGAGCAATGGCTCCGGTGACATTCCCGCGATTCTGGTGCCGGAGCTTTCCGCGACGATGCAGGCGGAACCGATGCCGTCTTTGGGGGACTCGACGATGGCGGTTACGGTGAGGCAAAAGTGCGTGGGGAAGAACAACAAGGGAGTCAGCTATGGGTTCACTACGGAGATCGGAAGGCGGAGGGAGATGGAGGACGCCCTGGCCATCATACCAGGGTTCATGTCACGCAGTTGCAATCAAGTCGGTGGTTGCATGGCCCCGGGCTCTAAAACCTCCGGCGAGATCTCGCCCGTCCATTTCTTCGGCGTCTACGACGGCCATGGTGGCTCTCAGGTCCGTTACGTTCATTTCCAAATTTAAATTTAAATTTAAATATAAACTTGTGGAAAAATCTTAACTCCACTAGACAGACAGGGGAGGAGAGAGAGGGAGAGAGGAAGAAATGCCATTTCACGCATTCCGAAAAATCTAAAAAAGGAAAAAAAAAAAGGAAAAGAAAAGCTCTTTTCATTATTAAGTACAAGATTATGTATCAAGCATCGTTGGTTCTGGGTCTTCTGAGAACGGGTGGCACGTGTTGTACTAGGAGTGGTCCATAGAAAGAGAATTTGAGGCGCGCTCCCTGTTCTTTATGAACACGTGTCCTTTAAGGCCCCACCAAAAAAATGCTTCAGTACGTGTCATTTTTATAAAGGCTTTTGCTTCGTATGAGAAATTCGGTGCACAGGGAAAGAGCTACGGTAACGGTGTCGTATATTAAGCACTTTCCCTAACAGTCACGGGCACATCCTTGTATGAAAAAATGTTGATAGATTTCTCTCTGCTGCTGTAGCGCGAGGTTATATTATTGAGTGATAAATATTGATGTGACTTTCATATAAATTTTCATTAACTTGATGATTTAATGTTTTTTTTATGTGAGTTTTGTATTTATTTATTTAAAAAAAAAAAGATTGCATACTATATCATCTCTAATTTTTTATAGTCAATTTTATTCGCTCATTCACACGTGTAATTATCATATATTATTGGTGTATGGATTCATGATACTTTTATCATATTATAAGATATTTCAATTAAAACTGGTGCTTAAGGTAATTTTAATTGCATGACAATATGTCATAGGATAAGATCATCACGCCATTGGTACTTCGAGAATTCCTAATAATTTTTCCATTCACACAAGAGGACACATCTAGTAATTTTTTACTTTGACATAAGCCTTGCTCCTGAAGATCAGCCTGCCGCACCTTTAGTTAATTTCTTTTCTTAACAACTTTAATGATTTTGTTCTTCCCAAACCTCATAACGTGACAATTTGAGAGCTTAACTTGGGTGGTTGTTTTCTAGGTGGCTAAGTTTTGTGCAGAAAGAATGCATGAAGTGATAGCAGAAGAGTGGGATCGGGAAACAGTTGACGGCTATGAATGGCAGAGGAGGTGGGAGTCAGCATTCTCTAGTGGGTTTGAGAGGACTGACAATGAGGTCTCAGAGGCAGCTGCACCAGAAATGGTTGGATCAACTGCAGTTGTGGTTGCTCTATCCGGATGCCAGATTATGGCATCCAACTGTGGCGACTCAAGGGCAATTCTCTGTCGAGGGACTCAAACAATCCCCTTAACTGTCGATCAGAAGGTCGAATCAAATATCCTTTTATCCTTTTCGGTTCTTCATAGAATTGAAAGAGAGCTCTAATTGTCTTACTGATGTTAGTTTGTTTGATCGATACAACGCACTAGAAGTTTCATTGGACTTTATGGGCTCAACCTTGTCAAGTTTCGTGATTTATAATTACATATCCGGGGGATAGTTATATATAATTATGCAGATATAGTATTAATAGAACAGTCATATGGCCCATTATATACATAACAAACTATAGTGCCTGGATAGTGGGGTCGGAAAAGATTGAACTTGTCCATAAACTATGGAGTGTTGAGAAGTCCAACATGGTTTAGGAATAAACTCATCTTAGGCTTTATAAAGAGTTATCTCACTTCTCTTATGAAGCCTTTTATGGAGAGAAATGTGTATTTCTATATTGTATCAATATAGGTTAACTTATGACTGATGATGAGTTCCTACTACTTACCCACGATGATGGTACCGGAAATACTAGCTCACATGTGAGGAGGCGTGTAGAGAAGTACTTAGGAACAAACGCATCCTGGGCTTTATAAGGAGTTACCACACTCCTCCTATTAGGCCTTTTATGGAGAGAAATGTGTGTTTCTATATAGAGAATTATAAAAAAGATGGAAAACAGGAAAGCCAATTAACCAACGGCTTTCTGCTGTTCAGATAATAGTCCTTTTGTTCATATTATCAATTGTTTTATATTGACACGATTGAGGAAAGTTCTTGTTGTCTGCTCTGCTTTTACAGCCTGATAGACCAGACGAACTCATGAGGATTGAAGGAGAGGATGGGAAAGTCATAAACTGGAATGGTGCTAGGGTGTTTGGAGTCCTTGCCATGTCCAGAGCTATAGGTGTTCTTTTATCTCTATTTCTCCTATTCTTGCGTCTCCTGTTCAACCGCAGTAAACTTTTATCTTCCATGGATCATTGATCAACACAACTATACATACTTTCACCAATATCATCATGCAAAGTCCAACTAGGATCTTTTTCAATCCCTAGTGGTAGTACAAGTGGTCTCTGATCGCATCTCATGAAGCAGAGATCATCAGTCATATCTCACCCTCCTCCACCCATCTGGTGTTTGCGTGACTATTATGAAGAACACAGGAATCTGCTTGAACTGATATTGGGTGATCTGAAATCCAGTTTTAATAATCTAGCATTATCATCTCTATTGTAGTACTTATTGGTCAGTGGCCATGTTTCAGGTGATCGGTATTTAAGGCCGTGGATTATTCCAGTGCCTGAGACCACTTTCATGGCTAGGACAGATGAGGATGAGTGTTTGATTTTGGCTAGTGACGGGCTTTGGGATGTCATGACGAATGAAGAGGTTGGAGAGGTGGCTCGCCGTCTTCTAAGAAGGCGGCGCAGATCCTCGACAAGTGATGAGGTTTCTCCAGCACAATTTGTTGCTAATAATCTCACTGAGATAGCGTATGGAAGAAACAGTTCTGACAACATTTCCATCATTGTTGTTGACCTGAAATCAAAGAGAAAGCGCCAGCAACGGCAATGATAAAGGTGGAATGAATGGAAATGAATCTCTCTTTCGTACACTTTTGAAGTTGTTCCCCTTTTGGACACAATTTGGTATCATCCCCTGTACAGTGCTGACCGGCAAAACTCTGCTGCTCCGTGACCACCATAGTTGGTTTGTTATGGCGAAGACTGGATCAATCCTCCGTTTTAATTGGCTTGGTCAAGGAAAAACTAAGAAAAAGGGCAAAGTGTTCCTCACTGTTCACATGAACGAAAAGAAGAAAGAGGGTAAGAAATATTGGCATGTATGAAACAAACATCTTTCTTTCTAAAGCTATTTTGCTTTTACTTCTCTCAGGTCCAAATTACCCTTCTCCTTTACTTGGGCCCCAGTGAGAGGTATCAGGTAAGTAAACAAAGGAGGAAACTAGCCTAACTAAATAATAGAAAGAAACTGTCCAGATTCCTTGTAAAGCCAATAATTTTTTCTGTTCAGATTTTCTAGTCATTTTTTTTTTCCTTCTGAATCAATCGGATTCTTATGCATGTGTGCAGGGAAGATTAACCTAAAACCCTACTTTTTTTTTTTTTTTTTTTTATCTTCCGAAACCCTACTTTTATTAATTACAAAAAGACTTAAACTCGCAATAAGAGTATTTATTACAACTATAACATGTGTATACTACAGTGGATAATGAGTGTCAAGACCTTCCTAAGCACTGCTCCTAATTGTAGTTTTGAAGTTAAGAAATAATTAAAGAAAGAAAATCATGCCAAACGCTGGTTTTCTGAGGAAACAAGACCTCCAAGAACTGCATATGGTATTATTTAATTTGCCATTTACAAAGGCTTCCCACCTATTTGTTACAGCATGGGCCCTAACCAACCTGCCCATTAGTCGAGTTACAGACTTGCCCATATGGGTCAATAAAGCCCAATGCATCATGTTTCTATATAAGAAATGACTTATACTTTAATAATGGAAAGTCTAAATTACATTATCTATATTTTAAAATAATTAGTCAATGATATAGTTAGAGTCATATTAAAACTTTATAAAGAACATGAACTTCTCATTTCCAAGCAATGTGAGATTTTATACACTACCTATCCTCATTTTTATCATATGGGGTATCATATATACATATCTAAATGTGCAAGTCCTGTGCAAGTCTCATGTGAGTCATTTAAAAAAAAATTGAAATCAATTAAAAAGACCTTTTTAAATTGAAATCAATTAAAAAGACCCACTTCTTTAGAGTGGATCATACATGTCCTAAACCTTTATATTCCAACATTATTCTTAACAACCAGCATGAATTTAACATCTGTATATAATACGTACAAGTTATAAATTATCACTAATTCCACGTATACTACTTATTTGTACACATCAAGCTCCCGAAGCTTCAACAAATCAACTTAACCAATTATGTTGAGTCAACAATTACAAACGTTGTAATTCTCAGCTAGCTCCACAATCCACAACATCGCAAGTACAATCTCCACCATAAACCAATCTATGGTGGAGTGGTGATGGTCTTGAAAATAATTAGAATCTGGAATTGTAGAGTTTACGATTTTATATTTTAGCATTTTAGTTTAGATCCAAAAAAATATGTGTGGTGCATCTTTTTTTTTTTACGAATTGTACATTGATCTCAATGTGACATAGATTTGTTTTGCTTTGGCTCTTAAGGTTTCCATCAAAGGCTAGAAAGTTTTCGTGCCTTTCAAGGAGACACCAAAATTAAAGTTAATAATAGAAAAATGATATTTACAGTCTTAACTGAGTGTACAGTCTTCATGTACTTTTTTTTGAAAAAAAAAAGAAGGTAAATCTGTGACTCACATGGAAAAATTATTTTTTAATGGTGACCGTCGATCACTTTCTTCAAAGGGTATACGTGGAGACTGCACACTCCAAAACTGTATATAATAGTACTCTTAATTATAACATACTATACTACATCAATATAGTACTACTGGAGTGAGATGATAGTGTAATTTATATCTATATATAACATAACGATCTATTTACTGCACG